>JANJGN010001991.1:0-93542 GCA_026770705.1 Isurus oxyrinchus
CGCCCGATTCCAACACCCCAAAAACCCCACTCCAAAAACTCTCGACTCCAACTCCGCCACTCTAACCCCTACCCACTCCACCCCCCAACTCCAAAACCCCCCGAAAACACCCACTCCAAACCCCCCCATAAAACCCCACTCCAAAAAACCCCCACCCCAAACCCCCCCAAAAACCCCCACCCCAACCCCCCTAAAAAACCCCACTCCAAACTCCCCGCACTCTAACACCCCCCACTCCAAACCTCTGACTCCACACTCCCGAATCCAAACTCCCAAATCCACCCACCCCACCCCCCACTCTAACCCTCCCAAAAACCTTGCTCCAAACCACCTGACACCAACCACCCAAAAAATCCCACTCCAACCCCACCACTCGAAATCCCCCTCTTTAAAAACCCTTCAATCCAAACCACCCCCCCCCACTCCAAAACCTGGTGACTCAAACTCACCCCACCCAATTCCAACCTTCTAAGATCTGTTGTTGGGAAATTACAAGAGTCTATAATTAAGGATAAGATGGCTGAACACCTTGAAAATGTTCAGCTGACCAGAGAGAGCCGCTGTGGATTTGTAAAGGGCAGCTCATGCCTGATGAACCTGAACAATTTTTTTTGAAGAGGTGATCAAAGCAGTGGACAGCGGGATGCCTATGCACGTGTTTTTTTATTCATTCACGGGATGTGGGCTTCGCTGGCTGGGCCAGCATTTGTTGCCCATCCTTATTGCCTTTGAGGAGGTGGTGGGTGAGCTGCCTTCTTGAACTGCTGCAGTCCATGTGGTGTAGGTACACCCACAGTGCTGTTTGGGAGGGAGTTGCAGGATTTTGACCCAGCAACAGTGAAGGAACGGTGATATATTTCCAAGTCAGGATGGTGATTGACTTGGAGGGGAACTTCCAGGTGGTGGTGTTCCCATCTATCTGCTGCCCTTGTCCTTCTAGATGGTAGTGGTCATGGGTTTGGAAGGTGCTGTCTAAGGAGCCTTGGTGAGTTACTGCAGTGCATCTTGTAGATGATACACACACTGCTGCTACAGTGCGTCAGTGGTAGAGGGAGTGAATGTCTGTGCAATCCAGTGGGCTGCTTTGTCCTGGATGGTGTCGAGCTTCTTGAGTGTTGTTGGAGCTGCACTCATCCAGGCAAGTGGGGAGTATTCCATCACACTCCTGACTTGTGACTTGTGGACAGGCTTTGGGGAGTCAGGAGGTGAGTTACTCACCGCAGGATTCCCAACCTCTGACCTGCTCTTGTAGCCACAGTATTTATATGGCTAGTCCAGTTCAGTTTCTGGTCAATGGTAACCTCCAGGCTGTAACTAGCAGAATAAATAAGGGAGAACCAGTGGATGTGTATCCATAACATGAGCCTGAGCACTGAGAGTATGTGCGCTGCTATCAGCCACACAGGAGTCAAACGTTCAGAAGCAAGGTGAGGATGTCAGGACTGTCCTCATTGCATCTCATCATCATCCTGCATGAGCGCCTGCCTCGTCTGCTCAGTGCGATGGCCTCATCACCAGCATCGTCTCCTTCCAGGACCTCATCATCGTCATCGCCTTCAACATCCTCCTTATTGGAAGAGATGTGCAGCTGCTCCATCTCCTCCTCAGCCAAGTGCCCCCTCTTTGGAGAGAGTAGGAATAAATGGGTCTTTTTCGGAGTGGCAGGTGGTGACTACTGGGGTATCTCAGGGATCAGTGCTCGGGCCCCAGCTATTCACAATATATATCAATGATTTGGGTGAGGTAACCAAATGTAATATTTCCAAGTTTGCTGACAACATGAAACTTGGTGGGAATGTGAGCGATGAGGCTGTTAAGAGGCTTCAAGGTGATTTAGGCAGGTTGAGTGAGTGGGCAAATACATGGCAGATGCAGTATAACGTGGATAACTGTGAAGTTATCCACTTTGGTAGGAAAAATAGAATGGCAGAGTATTATTTAAATGGTGATAAATCGGGAAATGTTGATGTACAAAGGGACCTGGGTGCCCTTGTACACCAATCACTGAAAGCAAACATGCAGGTGCAGCAAGCAGTTATGAAGACACATGGTATGTTGGCCTTCATTGTGAGAGGAGTTGAGTACAGGAGCAAGGATGTCTCACTACAGCTGTACAGGGCCTTGGTGAGACCACACCTGGAGTGGAGTTTTGGTCTCCTTTCCTAAGAAAGGAAGTACTTGCCATAGAGGGAGTGCAGCAAAGGTTCACCAGACTGATTCCTGGGATGGCAGGATTGTTGTATGAGGAGAGATTGGGCGGAGCCTCTAGACTCAGTCATGCCACAGTTGCTGGAGCTGCAAAGACAAGCTCAGAAACATCAGGAAGGGATGTCCACTGCACTCCTCAGATTGCAGAGCACGATGGAGAAGTCCGTCCACATTCAGGCTGAGGTGATAGCGTTGGCATGCCAACGCACTGAGGTCAACACTGGTAGGATGGCGGCTGCCATGGAGACCTTGGTCCAGAGCGTTGCTCCTGCACTGCTGCGCGGGCTGAACTGTATCACTGATACCATAGTTGGCCTCCAACAGTGTGTACGCAAGAGGGGTGCAGGGCCGCTCAATCTCACTCCAGCTACCCCTGCTCCTCGAGGAGTCAGCCAGGGGCCCTCGAGCACCCATAGGGAGGAGGATCAACAGGTGCACACCCCGGGGCTATCCACCCAGGTGACTCTGGGAGTGTCCGGCCCATCTGAATCCCCTCTTCCATTGACCCTAGCTGCACCAGCTCCGCAGGCTGAGGGGGGTGCCACTGTCACAGAGCAGGACCCTGAAAGCAGGCTGGGGCCCTCCAAGTCTCGGTCCTCCAGAGGAAGCCTGTCAAGGTCATCACAGGCAGGGCGTCACAGTCAGCAGACTGTCTTCATCTCCGCCGTGGATGTCTGGGGAGCACCAAGATCCAGCAGCTGGGTCAGGAAGGTTAAGAAGATGTAGTTGCACAGTCTGAGCTTGGGCGTTATTCATTTGTACATAATGTTCACTTGTGTAAATAAAGTCCGAAGAATATCTCCCTGCCAATGGCTCCTTGTTCTGATGAGCAGTTTTCGTGTCACTGAAATTTGAAACTTTGGTTCTTGCCCAAGATAAAGGCGGGTGTCTCAGTCCAGGGCCTCTTCCCTGTGCAGTGCGTAACCTTCAGAGTAGAATGAAGGTCCAGCTTCACACTCACTGGACATATTACTGATACCTGCGCCTCGATGGTGCTGGTCATTGCTGCCAGAATGTCGCTGTCAGGCATCACCTTTGAGGTGGGGCTGGCCCCCATCTCTTCAGCATCTGTGACGGGTGACACTGTGTTCCTGAAGGGGTCAGGTGCTGAAGGCTGACAAAGGATCAGGTGCTTTTATAGTTTCACAGCTGCGTCTCTATGATATGGCCCTGATCACAGAGCACAAGCAAACTGCCCTCAGCCAGACAGGAGTCAGACATTCACAGAGGCTATGTGAAGATCTATGGAGAGTCCTCACTGCATGTTGTCATCATCCTCCTGGAATCTAGCAACTATTAGGGCCTCCGCTGTGTCTTCATAACATGAGCCTGAGCACTGAGAGTATGTGCGCTGCCATCAGCCACACAGGAGTCAAACGTTCAGAAGCAAGGTGAGGATGTCAGGACTGTCCTCATTGCATCTCATCATCATCCTGCATGAGCGCCTGCCTCGTCTGCTCAGTGCGATGGCCTCATCACCAGCATCGTCTCCTTCCAGGACCTCATCATCGTCATCGCCTTCAACATCCTCCTTATTGGAAGAGATGTGCAGCTGCTCCATCTCCTCCTCAGCCAAGTGCCCCCTCTTTGGAGGGCCAGGTTGAGCAGCAAGTGACGATGATATGTGCCACCTTCTGGGGAGTGTATTGCAGGTTCCACCAGACCTGTGGTGGCACCGGAACCTCATTTTCAAGATGCCTATCGTTTCCTCTACCAACATCCGGTTCATGGCATGACCCTTGTTATACCGTCACTCTGCTGCAGTCTGAAGCCACTGCATGGGCATCATCAGCTAGGCCCTCTGTGGGTAACCCTTGTCCCCAAGGAGCCAATCCTGCAGCCTCTCTGGACCCAGGAAGATGTCAGGGATCTGAGACCCACTAAAGCTGTAGGAATCATGGACACTCCTTGGGAATCATGTGCAGACCTGCAGGATGTGTTTGTGGTGGTCACACACCAGCTAAACATTCAGCGAGTGGAAGCCCTTGTGGTTGATGTAGTTGACCGCTTGTTGCCACAGGGATCTAAGCGCCATGTGAGGGCAGTCAATGGCACCCTGCACCTGTGGGAAATCCGAGCTCTGCGCAAATCCCAGTGCTCTTGCTTCCTGACATTCTTGATCCCGGGCAAAATGCACAAAGTTCGGTGGCTTCACAAAGATGGTGTTTGGGACCTCCTGGAAACACTCGTGTGAAGAGGGTTGTGAGATCCTGCACAGATCACCTGTGGAGCCCTGGAAGGAGCCACTGGTGTAAAGACAGAGCGCCGTGGTCACTTTCACCAGCCACTGGCAGTGGAAGCCCTCCATGTCCCCGTGGCACCAAATCCTGCAACAGGTGGCATTTGTGACCAACTAGTTCTCTAGACATGCGCAGTCTTCGGCTACACTGGTTCTCAGTCATCTGCAGAATGACAGGCGCCGTCTATAGACCTCGGTCTAGTGAAACGCCGACAAGCGACGACTCGCTGTGCATCTTCAGCTGCATGTGCAACAGGCCCTGCCACCCCTTCATCTTGAGGAAGGTGTTCCTCCCTTTGCCAAGCCAGGTGCCTCCGCCACTCTCTTCTTCTTCTCTGCTCTCTGTAAGCCATGAGTCATTCGCTAAATCACCAGGCTGCATGATTCTGATGTTCTCCTCCTGCAGGATCAAAGAGCATGGGTTAGCATGTCTGTCTTAAGAGCCTCTCTTGGTTAAGTGTGAAGGCCCCTTCATGCATGCAGGAGAGTGAATGGCCACCACTTGAATGGCCAGTGTGTTGTTCTCTCATTGGCCATCTGAAACCTCACCCACCTCCACCCCACTCCACTTGACCAACTGGCAGCAGCTTCGGCCATTGGACTGCACATTGTGCTCTCAGCTCAGGCATTCTCCTAACCCGCACTGCAAGGCTGCGCTGTTAGCTTGAACTGTCAGGGATATTGGTCAAAACTTTAATAAAGACATTGCAAGGGTATGTGAGCGCCTCCAGCAGTGACTGCACCATGGTCACCTTTCACAAGGGGATTCTACAACTGGCCCAGTCAGCCAATTGCTCTGTTTCCCCTAAAACTGATGTGCTGGGCTCCCCCATCATTGAGGATGGGGATATTTGTGGAGCCTCCTCCTCCAATGATTTGTTTAATTGTCCACCTCGATTTCACAACTGGATGTGGGAGGACCGCAGAGCTTAGATCTGATCAGTTGGTCGTGCAGTTGATTGAAATTTTCAGGATGTTAATGAGAATGGATAGGGTCGATAGAGAGAAACTATTTCCACTGGTTGGGGAGACTAGGGCTAGGGGGCAGAGTCTAAAAATTAGAACCAGACCTTTCAGGAGTGAGATTAGGAAACACTTCTACACACAAAGGGTGGGGGGAGTTTGGAACTCTCTTCCACAAATGGGAATTGATTCTGGATCAATGTTCATTTTAAATTTGAGATTGATAGATCTTCATTACCACAGGGGTTTGTAAAGCATGGCCTGCCCCTAATTTGAATGTTCACAACTAAAGCTACCCAGGGATATGGGGCAAAGACAGGATTTTTAGCTCGGCATGCGGGATTGCACCTGACCCACTCGAGTGTAAAATATTGCGTGATGGTGTTGGGTGAGTGTTGTGATGTCATTGCGCACTCTCACGATATTTCAGTTGGCCGGTGCTAAACTTGGACAGTTATGAGGGCAACTAAGTCCATTAATGGCACAATTAGTGGAGATTTTTCGTTGCCCATCCAATGTTACAGTTCACGGGCAGGCAAATTGGCCAGGTGACCTTTACATTTTTCAGGAAACCTCATCCAGGGCAGGATGACGTTTGTTACCGAATAAAAAAAATAAAAATCCATGGACAGAATTTTTACAATGTATATGTTCAGGTGATTGTTTGTGATGCTTGGACCATTTTTGTTCTGATTTTAAAACTTTGGAAGTTTTCAGTCCCCTGAGGCAGCTCTCTGCTTTCAGGGAGCTTTCATTCTGCACTCCCCCACACCTGCACCAACTTCAGCGCTCGCCCTCCTCCTGCCTCCACCCCGGCAGCGCTGAGCATTTCAGCGTGTGCTTCACGCTGGCTGGCCGTTAATTGGTCAGCTAGCGTGAGGTCGCAGTCGGGTGCCGATCGTGGACAGTGCTCTGTTCCCAGGCCCGCCCCTCGCATCTGCACACCAACCTAAAACTCCTACCTGAGGTTACAGATCAGCCATGATCTCACTGAATGGCAGGATATGCTCAAGGGGCTGAATGGCCTTTTCCTATTATTATGTCCTTACTCCAATACTTCCCAAACTCCAAGTCCAAATGCAGCAAGATCTGGAGAATATCCAGGCTTGGGCTGACAAGAGGCAAGTAATATTCACACCACACAAGTGTCAGGCAATGACCATCTCCAACAAGAGGGAATCTAACCATAGCCCCTTGACATTCAATGTCATTACCATCACTGAATGCCCCACTGTCAACATCCTGAGGGTTACCATTGACCAGAAACTGAATGGACCAGCCGTATAAATACTGTGGCTACCAGAGCAGGTCAGAGGCTGGGAATCCTGCGGTGAGTAACTCACCTCCTGACTCCCCAAAACCTGTCCACAAGCCACAAGTCAGGAGTGTGATGGAATACTCCCCACTTGCCTGGATGAGTGCAGCTCCCACAACACTCAAGAAGCTCGACACCATCCAGGACAAAGCAGCCGCTTGATTGGCACCCCATCCACAAACATTCACTCCCTCCACCACCGACACACAGTCGCAGCAGTGTGTATACCATCTACAAGATGCACTACAGCAACTCACCAAGGCTCTTTAGACAGCACCTTCCAAACCCACGATCTCTACCATCTAGAAGGACAAGAGCAGCAGACACATGGGAACACCACCACCTGGAAGTTCCCCTCCAAGTCACTCACCATCCTGACTTGGAAATATATCACCGTTCCTTCACTGTCGCTGGGTCAAAATCCTGGAACTCCCTCCCTAACAGCACTGTGGGTGTACCTACACCACATGGACTGCAGCGGTTCAAGGAGGCAGCTCAGCACCACCTTCTCAAGGGCAATTAGGGATGGGTAATAAATGTTGGTCCAGCCAGAGAAGCCCACGTCCCGAGAATGAATAAAAAAAAGCCCCCTGGCCTTACCTCAGCATCCTGATCTGTAGGGTGAGTCATGACACACATGGGGTCCGCAGCCTCTGCTGGTGGTGGCTGTAAAGAGGATGAGAGCAGGTGAGGCCCCAGGAGAGTCATGCCAAACACTGCATGCAGCTGCCAAACAGCTCTCCCCTGCACTGGATCCCCGTTGCACTCTCAGACCTACGCCCCTACTCCTCCCACAGCACCAACTCCACCCCACGGCCTCTCACTGAAAGACAAGCAGTAGCTTCGTCCTGCTGCCTGCAGGGATACACAGCTGACCCAGCTCAATTCTGACAGCTGAGGCATCAACACTGGACATAAAGGAGCCATTCTGCCCTGTAACGGTCAGTGGTAGCAGTGTGGAAACACTGTCCTCACCAGCTGATGCAGAACCAACCCACCCATTACTGGAGGCTGGGATTCTCTCGCTATTCGAGTGTGGGGGCTAACGATTCAGTAATCAGCAGATTGGGCCTCACTATGTCCTGTGCTCAGTATGCACATGGTGGTGGGGTGGGGGGGGGGGGGGGGCGCTGGAGACTCTGTTCTCTCTCTGACATTAATTGGACTTCAGGTTTCCAGGTGAAATCTTTCAGCTGATTCTGGTCTTTGTCACTCAGAGTTTTGCTGGTGTGGAGAATCCAGCCACAATCCCCTGGAACAGTCAGCCAGAGAGCAGAACATGGCTGACAGCAAAATCCCAGCCTCCACTCATTGCCCAGTGCAGCCCCACAACCATTCACACTCACGCTCACACCCACACTCATCCACACTCACCCACACTCACGCTCACACCCACACTCACCCACACATCACACCCGCAATCACACACACACCCACATCACACTCACACACACGCACACTCACACACACCCACACCCACACATACTCACACACACCCACACCCACACATCACACCCACACCCACACATCACACACACACATCACACCCACACTCACACATCACACCCACACTCACACATCACACTCACACCCACACTCACACATCACACCCACACCTCACACCCACACTCATACCCACTCACACTCACGCTAACGCTCACACATCACACCCACACCCACACTCTCACACTGACACATCACACCCACACACACACTCACACGTCACACCCACACTCACTCACACATCACACCCACACTCACTCACACATCACACCCACACCCACACTCACACCCACACTTACACATCACACCCACACACACACTCACACGTCACACCCACACTCATTCACACATCACACCCACACCCACACTCACACCCACACTTACACATCACACCCACACACACACTCACACGTCACACCCACACTCACACACACATCACACACACACTCACTCACACATCACACCCACACCCACACTCACACCTCACATTCACACCTACACTCACACCCACACTCACACCCACACTCACACCTCACATTCACACCTCACACCTCACATTCACACCTCACAGCCACACCTCACACCCACACATCACACATCACACCCACACATCACACATCACACCCACACATCACACCCACACTCACACCCACACTCACACCCACACCCACACCTCACACCCACACTCATACCCACTCACACCCACACCTCACACCCACACTCACACTCACGCTAACGCTCACACATCACACCCACACCCACACTCACTCACACCCACACTCACGCCCACACTGACACATCACACCCACACACACACTCACACGTCACACCCACACTCACACTCACTCACACATCACACCCACACTCACTCACATCACACCCACACTCACACCCACACTCATACCCACACTCACACCCACACCCACACACACCCACACATCACACCCACACTCACTCACACATCACACCCACACCCACACTCACACGTCACACCCACACACACACTCACACATCACACCCACACTCACTCACACATCACACCCACACTCACTCACGCATCACACCCACACCCACACTCACACCCACACTCACACCCACACTTACACATCACACCCTCACACCCACACTCACTCACACATCACACCCACACTCACTCACACATCACACCCACACCCACACTCACACCCACACTTACACATCACACCCACACACACACTCACACGTCACACACACACTCACTCACACATCACACCCACACCCACACTCACACCCACACTTACACATCACACCCACACACACACTCACACGTCACACCCACACTCACACACACATCACACACACACTCACTCACACATCACACCCACACCCACACTCACACCCACACCCACACTTACACATCACACTCACACCCACACTAATACCCACTCATACCCACACTCACACCCACACTCACACCCACACCCACACATCACACACACTCTCACTCACACATCACACCCACACTCACACATCACACCCACACCCACAACCACACACACCCACACTCACACCCACACTCACACATCACACCCACACGCACACCCACACTCACACCTCACATTCACACCTACACTCACACCCACTCACACACCCACACTCACACCTCACATTCACACCTCACACCCACACCTCACACCTCACATTCACACCTCACAGCCACACCTCACACCCACACTCACACCCACACCCACACCCCACACCCACACTCATACCCACTCACACCCACACCCACACCTCACACCCACTCACACACCCACACTCACACTCACGCTAACGCTCACACATCACACCCACACCCACACTCACTCACACCCACACTCACGCCCACACTGACACATCACACCCACACACACACTCACACGTCACACCCACACTCACTCACACATCACACCCACACTCACTCACATCACACCCACACTCACACCCACACTCATACCCACACTCACACCCACACCCACACACACCCACACATCACACCCACACTCACTCACACATCACACCCACACTTACACGTCACACCCACACACACACTCACACATCACACCCACACTCACTCACACATCACACCCACACTCACTCACACATCACACCCACACCCACACCCACACTCACACTCACACCCACACTTACACATCACACTCACACCCACACCCACTCTCACTCACACATCACACCCACACTCACACCCACAACCACACACACCCACACTCACATCACACCCACACTCACACCCACACTCACACATCACACCCACACGCACACCCACACCCACACTCACACTCACACCCACTCACACACCCACACTCACACCTCACATTCACACCTCACATTCACATCACACATCACACCCACACATCACACCCACACATCACACCCACACATCACACCCACACCCACACCCACACCTCACACCCACACTCATACCCACTCACACCCACACCCACACCTCACACCCACACTCATACCCACTCACACACCCACACTCACACTCACGCTCACACATCACACCCACACCCACACTCACTCACACCCACACTCACGCCCAAACTGACACATCACACCCACACACACACTCACACGTCACACCCACACTCACTCACACATCACACCCACGTCACACCCACACACACACTCACACATCACACCCACACTCACTCACACATCACACCCACACTCACACTCACACCCACACCCACACACACCCACACTCACTCACACATCACACCCACACCCACACTCACACCCACACTTACACGTCACACCCACACACACACTCACACATCACACCCACACACATCACACCCACACTCACTCACACATCACACCCACACCCACACCCACACTCACACCCACACTTACACATCACACTCACACCCACACTAATACCCACTCATACCCACACCCACACCCACACATCACACACACTCTCACTCACACATCACACCCACACTCACACATCACACCCACACCCGCACTCACAACCACACACACCCACACTCACATCACACCCACACTCACACATCACACCCACACGCACACCCACACACACACTCACACTCACACACTCACACCCACACTCACATTCACACCTACACTCACACCCACACTCACACTCACACACTCACACTCACACCCACACTCACACCTCACATTCACACCTCACACCCACACCTCACACCCACACACACACCCACACTCACACCCACACCCACACTCACACTCACACCTCACATTCACACCTCACACCCACACTCACACCCACACTCACACCCACACTCACACCCACACTCACACCTCACATTCACACCTCACAGCCACACCTCACAGCCACACCTCACAGCCACACATCACACATCACACCCACACTCACACCCACACTCATACCCACTCACACACCCACACTCACACTCACGCTAACGCTCACACATCACACCCACACCCACACTCACTCACACCCACACTCACGCCCACACTGACACATCACACCCACACACACACTCACACGTCACACCCACACTCACTCACACATCACACCCACACTCACTCACATCACACCCACACTCACACCCACACTTACACATCACACCCACACTCATACCCACACTCACACTCACACCCACACCCACCCACACATCACACCCACACTCACACATCACACCCACACCCGCACTCACAACCACACACACCCACACTCACATCACACCCACACCCACACTCACACCCACACTCACACGCACACCCACACGCACACCCACACGCACACCCACACTCACACCCACACATCACACCCACACTCACACTCACACTCACACCCACACCCACACTCACACATCACACCCACACGCACACATCATACCCACACTCACACCCACACTCACACATCACACCCACACGCACACCCACACCCACACCCACACTCACACCCACACTCACACTCACACTCACACCCACACATCACATTCACACCCACTCACACACCCACACCCACACTCACACATCACACCCACACGCACACGCACACCCACACCCACACCCACACTCACACCCACACTCACACTCACACCCACACATCACATTCACACCCACTCACACACCCACACCCACACTCACACATCACACCCACACGCACACGCACACCCACACTCACACTCACACTCACACTCACACTCACACCCACACCCACACTCACACTCGCACCCGCACCCACACTCACACTCGCACCCACACATCACATTCACACCCACACCCACACATCACACCCACACCCACACCCACACCCACACCCACACTCACACCCACACATCACATTCACACCCACTCACACACCCACACTCACACTCACACCCACACTCACACATCACATCCACACCCACACTCACACATCACACCCACACGCACACATCATACCCACACTCACACTCACACTCACACATCACACCCACACGCACACCCACACCCACACCCACACTCACACCCACACTCACACTCACACCCACACATCACATTCACACCCACTCACACACCCACACCCACACATCACACCCACACCCACACTCACACATCACACCCACACGCACACGCACACCCACACTCACACCCACACTCACACTCACACCCACACATCACATTCACACCCACTCACACACCCACACTCACACTCACACCCACACTCACACATCACACCCACACCCACACCCACACCCACACCCACACCCACACTCACACCCACACATCACATTCACACCCACTCACACACCCACACTCACACTCACACCCACACTCACACATCACATCCACACCCACACTCACACATCACACCCACATTCACTCACACATCACACCCACACTTACACATCACACTCACACCCACACTCATACCCACACTCACACTCACACCCACACCCACCCACACATCACACACACTCTCACTCACACATCACACCCACACTCACACATCACACCCAGACCCGCACTCACAACCACACACACCCACACTCACATCACACCCACACTCACATCACACCCACACTCACATCACACCCACACCCACACCCACACTCACACATCACACACACATCACACCCACACGCACACCCACACATCACACCCACACATCACACTCACACCCACACACACCCACACATCACACACACTCTCACTCACACATCACACCCACACCCGCACTCACAACCACACACACCCACACTCACATCACACGCACACTCACACTCACACTCACACCCACACATCACATTCACACCCACTCACACACCCACACTCACACTCACACCCACACTCACACTCACACCCACACTCACACATCACACCCACACGCACACGCACACCCACACGCACACCCACACGCTCACCCACACCCACACTCACACCCACACTCACACTCACACCCACACATCACATTCACACCCACTCACACACCCACACTCACACTCACACATCACACCCACACGCACACCCACACGCACACCCACACCCACACATCACACCCACACATCACACCCACACTCACACCCACCCATCACATTCACACCCACACTCACACTCACACCCACACTCACACATCATATCCACACCCACTCACACACCCACACTCACACTCACACCCACACTCACACATCACACCCACACGCACACCCACACCCACACTCACACTCACACTCACACTCACACCCACACATCACATTCACACCCACTCACACACCCACACTCACACTCACACCCACACTTACACATCACACTCACACCCACACTCATACCCACACTCACACTCACACCCACACCCACCCACACATCACACACACTCTCACTCACACATCACACCCACACTCACACATCACACCCACACCCGCACTCACAACCACACACACCCACACTCACATCACACCCACACTCACATCACACCCACACTCACATCAGACCCACACCCACACCCACACTCACACATCACACCCACACGCACACCCACACGCACACCCACACGCACACCCACACGCACACCCACACATCACACCCACACATCACACCCACACTCACACTCACACTCATACCCACACTCACACTCACACCCACACCCACACACACCCACACATCACACACACTCTCACTCACACATCACACCCACACCCGCACTCACAACCACACACACCCACACTCACATCACACGCACACTCACACTCACATTCACACCCACTCACACACTCACACATCACACCCACATGCACACCCACACCCACACTCACACTCACACTCACACCCACACTCACACCCACACCCACACTCACACTCACACTCACACTCACACCTCACACCCACACTCACACCCACACTCACACTCACACCCACACATCACATTCACACCCACTCACACACCCACACTCACACTCATACATCACACCCACACGCACACCCACACGCACACCCACACTCACACCCACACATCACACCCACACTCACACATCACACCCACACTCACTCACACATCACACCCACAGTCACACTCACACCCACACTTACACATCACACTCACACCCACACTCATACCCACTCACACTCACACCCACACCCGCACTCACAACCACACACACCCACACTCACATCACACCCACACCCGCACTCACAACCACACACACCCACACTCACATCACACGCACACTCACACTCACACCCACACATCACATTCACACCCACTCACACTCACACCCACACTCACACATCACACCCACACGCACACCCACACCCACACCCACACCCACACTCACACCCACACATCACATTCACACCCACTCACACACCCACACTCACACTCACACCCACACTCACACATCACATCCACACCCACACTCACACATCACACCCACATTCACTCACACATCACACCCACACTTACACATCACACTCACACCCACACTCATACCCACACTCACACTCACACCCACACCCACCCACACATCACACACACTCTCACTCACACATCACGCCCACACTCACACATCACACCCAGACCCGCACTCACAACCACACACACCCACACTCACATCACACCCACACTCACATCACACCCACACCCACACCCACACTCACACATCACACACACATCACACCCACACGCACACCCACACATCACACCCACACATCACACTCACACTCACACTCACACCCACACCCACACACACCCACACATCACACACACTCTCACTCACACATCACACCCACACCCGCACTCACAACCACACACACCCACACTCACATCACACGCACACTCACACTCACACTCACACCCACACATCACATTCACACCCACTCACACACCCACACTCACACTCACACCCACACCCACACTCACACTCACACCCACACCCACACGCACACCCACACGCACACCCACACGCACACCCACACCCACACTCACACTCACACTCACACCCACACATCACATTCACACCCACTCACACACCCACACTCATACTCACACATCACACCCACACGCACACCCACACGCACACCCACACCCACACATCACACCCACACATCACACCCACACTCACACCCACACATCACATTCACACCCACACTCACACTCACACCCACACTCACACATCATATCCACACCCACTCACACACCCACACTCACACTCACACCCACACTCACACATCACACCCACACGCACACCCACACCCACACCCACACTCACACTCACACTCACACTCACACCCACACATCACATTCACACCCACTCACACACCCACACTCACACTCACACCCACACATCACATCCACACCCACACTCACACATCACACCCACATTCACTCACACATCACACCCACAGTCACACTCACACCCACACTTACACATCACACTCACACCCACACTCATACCCACACTCACACTCACACCCACACCCACCCACACATCACACACACTCTCACTCACACATCACACCCACACTCACACATCACACCCACACCCGCACTCACAACCACACACACCCACACTCACATCACACCCACACTCACATCACACCCACACTCACATCAGACCCACACCCACACCCACACTCACACCCACACTCACACATCACACCCACACGCACACCCACACGCACACCCACACATCACACCCACACATCACACCCACACTCACACTCACACTCATACCCACACTCACACTCACACCCACACCCACACACACCCACACATCACACACACTCTCACTCACACATCACACCCACACCCGCACTCACAACCACACACACCCACACTCACATCACACGCACACTCACACTCACACTCACACATCACACCCACATGCACACCCACACCCACACTCACACTCACACTCACACCCACACTCACACCCACACCCACACTCACACTCACACTCACACATCACACCCACACTCACACCCACACTCACACTCACACCCACACATCACATTCACACCCACTCACACACCCACACTCACACTCATACATCACACCCACACGCACACCCACACGCACACCCACACTCACACCCACACATCACACCCACACTCACACATCACACCCACACTCACTCACACATCACACCCACAGTCACACTCACACCCACACTTACACATCACACTCACACCCACACTCATACCCACTCACACTCACACCCACACCCGCACTCACAACCACACACACCCACACTCACATCACACCCACACTCACATCACACCCACACCCGCACTCACAACCACACACACCCACACTCACATCACACGCACACTCACACTCACACTCACACTCACACCCACACATCACATTCACACCCACTCACACTCACACCCACACCCACACTCACACATCACACCCACACGCACACCCACACCCACACTCACACTCACACCCACACTCACACATCACACCCACACTCACACTCACACCCACACTCACACTCACACATCACACCCACACTCACACCCACACTCACACTCACACTCACACATCACACCCACACTCACACCCACACTCACATTCACACCCACTCACACACCCACACTCACACTCACACATCACACCCACACGCACACCCACACGCACACCCACACTCACACCCACACATCACACCCACACTCACACCCACACTCACACATCATATCCACACCCACACTCACACATCACACCCACACTCACTCACACATCACACCCACAGTCACACTCACACCCACACTTACACATCACACTCACACCCACACTCATACCCACTCACACTCACACCCACACCCGCACTCACAACCACACACACCCACACTCACATCACACCCACACTCACATCACACCCACACCCACACTTACACATCACACTCACACCCACACTCACACCCACACCCACACTCACACCCACACCCACACACACCCACACATCACACACACTCTCACTCACACATCACACCCACACTCACACTCACACTCACACCCACACATCACATTCACACCCACTCACACACCCACACTCACACATCACATCCACACCCACACTCACACATCACATCCACATTCACACTCACACATCACACCCACACTCACTCACACATCACACCCACAGTCACACATCACACCCACACTCACACTCACACCCACACTTACACATCACACTCACACCCACACTCATACCCACACTCACACTCACACCCACACCCACACACACCCACACATCACACACACTCTCACTCACACATCACACCCACACCCACACACACCCACACTCACATCACACCCACACTCACACCCACACGCACACTCACACCCACACATCACACCCACACCCACACTCACACTCACACTCACACCCACACATCACATTCACACCCACTCACACACCCACACTCACACTCACACCCACACTCACACATCACATCCACACCCACACTCACACATCACATCCACATTCACACTCACACATCACACCCACACTCACTCACACATCACACCCACAGTCACACATCACACCCACACTTACACATCACACTCACACCCACACTCATACCCACACTCATACCCACACTCATACCCACACTCATACCCACACTCATACCCACACTCATACCCACACTCACACTCACACCCACACCCACACACACCCACACATCACACACTCTCACTCACACATCACACCCACACTCACACATCACACCCACACCCGCACCCACACATCACACCCACACTCACACATCACACCCACACTCACTCACACATCACACCCACAGTCACACTCACACCCACACTTACACATCACACTCACACCCACACTCATACCCACTCACACTCACACCCACACCCGCACTCACAACCACACACACCCACACTCACATCACACCCACACTCACATCACATCCACACCCACACTTACACATCACACTCACACCCACACTCACACCCACACCCACACTCACACCCACACATCACATTCACACCCACTCACACACCCACACTCACACTCACACATCACACCCACACGCACACCCACACGCACACCCACACTCACACCCACACATCACACCCACACTCACACCCACACTCACACATCATATCCACACCCACACTCACACATCACACCCACACTCACTCACACATCACACCCACAGTCACACTCACACCCACACTCACATCACACCCACACCCACACTTACACATCACACTCACACCCACACTCACACCCACACCCACACTCACACCCACACCCACACACACCCACACATCACACACACTCTCACTCACACATCACACCCACACTCACACTCACACTCACACCCACACATCACATTCACACCCACTCACACACCCACACTCACACATCACATCCACACCCACACTCACACATCACATCCACATTCACACTCACACATCACACCCACACTCACTCACACATCACACCCACAGTCACACATCACACCCACACTCACACTCACACCCACACTTACACATCACACTCACACCCACACTCATACCCACACTCACACTCACACCCACACCCACACACACCCACACATCACACACACTCTCACTCACACATCACACCCACACCCACACACACCCACACTCACATCACACCCACACTCACACCCACACGCACACTCACACCCACACATCACACCCACACCCACACTCACACATCACATTCACACCCACTCACACACCCACACCCACACTCACACATCACATCCACACCCACACTCACACATCACATCCACATTCACACTCACACATCACACCCACACTCACTCACACATCACACCCACAGTCACACATCACACCCACACTTACACATCACACTCACACCCACACTCATACCCACACTCATACCCACACTCATACCCACACTCATACCCACACTCACACTCACACCCACACCCACACACACCCACACATCACACACACTCTCACTCACACATCACACCCACACTCACACATCACACCCACACCCGCACTCACACCCACACTTACACATCACACTCACACCCACACTCATACCCACACTCACACTCACACCCACACCCACACACACCCACACATCACACCCACACTCACTCACACATCACACCCACAGTCACACATCACACCCACACTCACACTCACACTTACACATCACACTCACACCCACACTCATACCCACACTCACACCCACACCCACACACACCCACACACACCCACACTCACATCACACCCACACTCACACCCACACCCACACTCACACATCACACCCACACGCACACCCACACGCACACCCACACGCACACTCACACCCACACATCACACCCACACCCACACTCACACTCACACTCACACCCACACATCACATTCACACCCACTCAGACACCCACACTCACACTCACACCCACACTCACACATCACATCCACACCCACACTCACACATCACATCCACATTCACACTCACACATCACACCCACACTCACTCACACATCACACCCACAGTCACACATCACACCCACACTCACACTCACACCCACACTTACACATCACACTCACACCCACACTCATACCCACACTCATACCCACACTCACACTCACACCCACACCCACACATCACACACACTCTCACTCACACATCACATCCACACTCACACATCACACCCACACCCGCACTCACAACCAAACACACCCACACTCACATCACACCCACACTCACATCACACCCACACCCACATCACACCCACACCCACACTCACACCCACACTCACTCATCACACCCACACGCACACCCACACGCACACCCACACCCACACTCACACACACCCACACTCACACCCACACATCACATTCACACCCACACTCACACCCACACTCACACACACCCACACTCACACCCACACATCACATTCACACCCACTCACACACCCACACTCACACCCACACTCACACATCACATCCACACTCACACATCACACCCACACTCACTCACACATCACACCCACACATCACACTCACACTCACACCCACACATCACACTCCACACCCACACTCACACATCACACCCACACTCACACATCACACCCACACTCACACATCACTCACACAAATCACACCCACACTCCCACAAATCACGCCCACAAATCACGCCCACAAATCACGCCCACAAATCACGCCCACAAATCACACCCACACCTCACATTCACACCTCACACCCACACTCACACCTCACACCCACACCTCACATTCACACCTCACATTCACACCTCACACCCACACCTCACACCCACACCTCACACCCACTCACACACCCACACTCACACTCACACCTCACACATCACACCCACACCTCACACCCACACTCATACCCACTCACACACCCACACTCACACTCACGCTAACGCTCACACATCACACCCACACCCACACACACACTCACACCCACACTCACTCACACATCACACCCACACTCACACCCACACCCACACTCACACCCACACTTACACATCACACTCACACCCACACTCATACCCACACTCATATCCACACTCACACCCACACTCACACCCACACCCACACATCACACACACTCTCAGTCACACATCACACCCACACTCACATCACACCCACACCCACACTCACACTCACACCCACACATCACACCCACACTCACACCCACACTCACATCACACCCACACGCACACATCACACCCACACCCGCACTCACAACCACACACACCCACACTCACATCACACCCACACCCACACCCACCCATCACACCCACACTCACACATCACACCCACACATCACACCCACACGCACACCCACACTCACACCCACACATCACATTCACACCCACTCACACACCCACACTCACACTCACGCTAACACTCACACATCACACCCACACTCACTCTCAGACCCACACCCACACTCACACATCACATCCACATTCACACTCACACATCACACCCACACTCACACACACCCACACATCACACCCACACCCACACATCACACACACTCTCACTCACACATCACACCCACACTCACACATCACACCCACACCCGCACTCACAACCACACACACCCACACTCACATCACACCCACACTCACACCTCACATTCACACCTACACTCACACCCACACTCACACTCACACACTCACACCCACATTCACACCTACACTCACACCCACACTCACACTCACACCTCACACCCACACCTCACACCCACACTCACACCTCACACTCACACCTCACACTCACACTCACACCCACTCACACACCCACACTCACACCCACACCCACACTCACACCTCACATTCACACCTCACAGCCACACCTCACAGCCACACCTCACAGCCACACATCACACATCACACCCACACATCACACCCACACTCACATCCACACTCACACCCACACTCACACTCACACTCACACCCACACTCACACCCACACCCACACCCACACTCATACCCACTCACACCCACACCCACACCTCACACCCACACTCATACCCACACTCACACTCACGCTAATGCTCACACATCACACCCACACCCACACTCACTCACGCCCACACTGACACATCACACCCACACACACACGTCACACCCACACTCACTCACACATCACACCCACACTCACTCACATCACACCCACACTCACACCCACACTTACACGTCACACTCACACCCACACTCATACCCACACTCATACCCACACTCACACTCACACCCACACCCACCCACACATCACACCCACACATCACACCCACACCCGCACTCACAACCACACACACCCACACTCACATCACACCCACACCCACACTCACACCCACACTCACACCCACACTCACACCCACACTCACACCCACACTCACACATCACACCCACACGCACACCCACACGCACACCCACACGCACACCCACATGCACACCCACACTCACACCCACACATCACACCCACACTCACACCCACACCCACACATCACACCCACACGCACACCCACACTCACACCCACACACACACCCACACTCACACTCACACTCACACTCACACCCACACATCACATTCACACCCACTCACACACCCACACTCACACTCACACCCACACTCACACATCACACCCACACGCACACCCACACATCACACCCACACCCACACTCACACTCACACTCACACTCACACTCACACATCACACCCACACGCACACCCACACCCACACCCACACTCACACTCACACATCACACCCACACGCACACCCACACGCACACCCACACGCACACCCACACTCACACCCACACATCACACCCACACTCACACCCACACTCACACTCACACCCACACATCACATTCACACCCACTCACACACCCACACTCACACATCACACCCACACTCACACATCACACCCACACATCACACCCACACCCACACCCACACCCACACTCACACTCACACATCACACCCACACATCACACCCACACGCACACGCACACGCACACTCACACCCACACATCACACCCACACGCACACCCACACTCACACCCACACTCACACTCACACCCACACATCACATTCACACCCACTCACACACCCACACTCACACATCACACCCACACATCACACCCACACCCACACCCACACCCACACTCACACTCACACATCACACCCACACATCACACCCACACCCACACGCACACCCACACCCACACTCACACACACACATCACACCCACACGCACACCCACACTCACACCCACACATCACACCCACACATCACACCCACACGCACACGCACATGCACATGCACACGCACATGCACACGCACACCCACACCCACACTCACACTCACACTCACACTCACACTCACACCCACACATCACACCCACACTCACACTCACACCCACACATCACATTCACACCCACTCACACACCCACACTCACACACTCACCCACACTCACACATCACACCCACACGCACACCCACACCCACACCCACACCCACACCCACACTCACACTCACACTCACACCCACACATCACATTCACACCCACTCACACACCCACACTCACACCCACATTCACTCACACATCACACCCACAGTCACACTCACACCCACACTTACACATCACACTCACACCCACACTCATACCCACACTCACACTCACACCCACACCCACCCACACATCACACACACTCTCACTCACACATCACACCCACACTCACACATCACACCCACACCCGCACTCACAACCACACACACCCACACTCACATCACACCCACACTCACATCACACCCACACTCACATCAGACCCACACCCACACTCACACCCACACTCACACATCACACCCACACGCACACCCACACATCACACCCACACATCACACCCACACTCACACTCACACTCACACTCATACCCACACTCACACTCACACCCACACCCACACATCACACACACTCTCACTCACACATCACACCCACACCCGCACTCACAACCACACACACCCACACTCACATCACACACACACTCACATCACACCCACACCCACACTCACACCCACACATCACATTCACACCCTCACACACTCACACCCACACCCACACCCACACTCACACATCACACCCACACGCACACCCACACCCACACTCACACCCACACTCACACTCACACATCACACCCACACTCACACCCACACTCACACTCACACCCACACATCACATTCACACCCACTCACACACCCACACTCACACTCACACATCACACCCACACGCACACCCACACGCACACCCACACCCACACTCACACCCACACATCACACCCACACTCACACCCACACATCACATTCACACCCACACTCACACTCACACTCACACATCACACCCACACGCACACCCACACGCACACCCACACCCACACTCACACCCACACATCACACCCACACTCACACCCACACATCACATTCACACCCACACTCACACTCACACCCACACTCACACATCACATCCACACCCACACTCACACATCACACCCACACTCACTCACACATCACACCCACAGTCACACTCACACCCACACTTACACATCACACTCACATCCACACTCATACCCACATTCACACTCACACCCACACCCACACACACCCACACATCACACACACTCTCACTCACACATCACACCCACACCCGCACTCACAACCACACACACCCACACTCACATCACACCCACACCCACACTCACACCCACACCCACACCCACACTTACACATCACACTAACACCCACACTCATACCCACACTCATACCCACACTCATACCCACACTCATACCCACACTCATACCCACACTCATACCCACACTCATACCCACACTCATACCCACACTCATACCCACACTCATACCCACACATCACACACACTCTCACTCACACACCACACCCACACCCACACACACCCACACTCACATCACACCCACACCCACACTCACACCCACACTCACACATCACACCCACACGCACACTCACACCCACACATCACACCCACACCCACACTCACACTCACACTCACACCCACACATCACATTCACACCCACTCACACACCCACACTCACACTGACACCCACACTCACACATCACATCCACACTCACACATCACATCCACATTCACACTCACACATCACACCCACACTCACTCACACATCACACCCACAGTCACACATCACACCCACACTCACACTCACACCCACACTTACACATCACACTCACACCCACACTCACACTCACACCCACACCCACACACACCCACACATCACACACACTCTCACTCACACATCACACCCACACTCACACATCACACCCACACCCGCACTCACAACCAAACACACCCACACTCACATCACACCCACACTCACATCACACCCACACCCACACCCACACTCACACATCACACCCACACGCACACCCACACCCACACTCACACACACCCACACTCACACTCACACCCACACATCACATTCACACCCACTCACACCCACACTCACACACACCCACACTCACACCCACACATCACATTCACACCCACTCACACACCCACACTCACACCCACACTCACACATCACATCCACACCCACACTCACACATCACACCCACACTCACTCACACATCACACCCACACATCACACTCACACTCACACCCACACATCACACTCCACACCCACACTCACACATCACACCCACACTCACACATCACTCACACAAATCACACCCACACTCCCACAAATCACACCCACAAATCACACCCACAAATCACGCCCACAAATCACACCCACACTCACACCCACACCTCACATTCACACCTCACACCCACACTCACACCTCACACCCACACCTCACATTCACACCTCACACCCACACCTCACACCCACACCTCACACCCACTCACACACCCACACTCACACTCACACCTCACACATCACACCCACACCCACACCCACACCTCACACCCACACTCATACCCACTCACACACCCACACTCACACTCACGCTAACGCTCACACATCACACCCACACCCACACTCACTCTCACACCCACACTCACACCCACACTGACACATACCACCCACACACACACTCACACCCACACTCACTCACACATCACACCCACACTCACACATCACACCCACACTCACTCACACATCACACCCACAGTCACACTCACACCCACACTTACACATCACACTCACATCCACACTCATACCCACATTCACACTCACACCCACACCCACACACACCCACACATCACACACACTCTCACTCACACATCACACCCACACCCGCACTCACAACCACACACACCCACACTCACATCACACCCACACCCACACTCACACCCACACCCACACCCACACCCACACTTACACATCACACTCATACCCACACTCATACCCACACTCATACCCACACTCATACCCACACTCATACCCACACTCATACCCACACTCATACCCACACTCATACCCACACTCACACCCACACATCACACACACTCTCACTCACACACCACACCCACACCCACACACACCCACTCACATCACACCCACACCCACACTCACACATCACACCCACATGCACACTCACACCCACACATCACACCCACACCCACACTCACACTCACACTCACACTCACACCCACACATCACATTCACACCCACTCACACACCCACACTCACACTGACACCCACACTCACACATCACATCCACACCCACACTCACACATCACATCCACATTCACACTCACACATCACACCCACACTCACTCACACATCACACCCACAGTCACACATCACACCCACACTCACACTCACACCCACACTTACACATCACACTCACACCCACACTCATACCCACACTCACACTCACACCCACACCCACACACACCCACACATCACACACACTCTCACTCACACATCACACCCACACCCGCACTCACAACCAAACACACCCACACTCACATCACACCCACACTCACATCACACCCACACTCACATCACACCCACACCCACACTCACACGCACACCCACACGCACACCCACACGCACACCCACACCCACACTCACACACACCCACACTCACACCCACACATCACATTCACACCCACTCACACCCACACTCACACACACCCACACTCACACCCACACATCACATTCACACCCACTCACACACCCACACTCACACTCACACCCACACTCACACATCACATCCACACCCACACTCACACATCACACCCACACTCACTCACACATCACACCCACACATCACACTCACACTCACACCCACACATCACACTCCACACCCACACTCACACATCACACCCACACTCACACATCACTCACACAAATCACACCCACACTCCCACAAATCACACCCCCAAATCACGCCCACAAATCACACCCACAAATCACACCCACACTCACACCCACACCTCACATTCACACCTCACACCCACACTCACACCTCACACCCACACCTCACATTCACACCTCACACCCACACCTCACACCCACTCACACACCCACACTCACACTCACACCTCACACATCACACCCACACCCACACCCACACCTCACACCCACACTCATACCCACTCACACACCCACACTCACACTCACGCTAACGCTCACACATCACACCCACACCCACACTCACTCTCACACCCACACTCACACCCACACTGACACATCACACCCACACACACACTCACACCCACACTCACTCACACATCACACCCACACTCACACCCACACCCACACTCACACCCACACTTACACATCACACTCACACCCACTCATACCCACACTCACACCCACACCCACACATCACACACACTCTCACTCACACATCACACCCACACTCACATCACACCCACACCCACACTCACACCCACACATCACACCCACACCCGCACTCACAACCACACACACCCACACTCACATCACACCCACACTCACATCACACCCACACCCACACTCACACCCACCCATCACACCCACACTCACACATCACACCCACACATCACACCCACACATCACACCCACACGCACACCCACACGCACACCCACACTCACACCCACACATCACATCCACACCCACTCACACACCCACACTCACACTCACGCTAACACTCACACATCACACCCACACTCACTCCCAGACCCACACCCACACTCACACATCACATCCACATTCACACTCACACATCACACCCACACTCACACACACCCACACATCACACCCACACCCACACATCACACCCACACATCACACCCACACATCACACCCACACATCACACCCACACCCACACTCACTCACACAACTCACCCACACTCACTCACACATCACACCCGCACTCACTCACACATCACACCCACACTCACACATCACACCCACACCCACACATCACACCCACACCCACACATCACACCCACACCCACACTCACTCACACAACTCACCCACACTCACTCACACATCACACCCACACTCACACATCACACCCACACTCACACATCACACTCACACATCACACCCACACTCACACATCACACCCACACATCACACCCACACCCACACTCACTCACACATCACACCCACACTCACACCCACACTCACACCCACACTCACACCCACACTCACACATCACACCCACACTCACACATCACACCCACACCCGCACTCACAACCACACACACCCACACTCACATCACACCCACACTCACATCACACCCACACCCACACTCACACCCA
The DNA here is from genome assembly GCA_026770705.1 of Isurus oxyrinchus. Lineage (NCBI taxonomy): Eukaryota > Metazoa > Chordata > Chondrichthyes > Lamniformes > Lamnidae > Isurus > Isurus oxyrinchus. Next base: position 29,045 of record JANJGN010001991.1, read on the forward strand.
CACTCACACATCACACCCACACCCACACTCACACTCACACTCACACCCACACATCACACCCACACTCACACCCACACATCACATTCACACCCACTCACACACCCACACTCACACTCACGCTAACGCTCACACATCACACCCACACTCACTCTCACACCCACACCCACACTCACACATCACACCCACACTCACTCACACATCCCACCCACAGTCACACATCACACCCACACTCACACTCACACCCAATCACACCCACACTCACACTCACACCCACACCCACTCACACTCACACCCACACTCACTCTCACACCCACACGCACACATCACACCCACACCCACACTCACTCACACATCACACCCACACTCACTCACACATCACACCCACACCCACACTCACTCACACATCACACCCACACTCACACACACACATCACACTCACACATCACACCCACACTCACACATCACACCGACACCCACACCCACACCCACACTCACACTCACACCCACACTCACACCCACACCCACAGATCACACCCACACATCACACCCACACATCACACCCACACATCACACCCACACATCACACCCACACCCACACCCGCACTCACAACCACACACACCCACACTCACATCACACCCACACTCACATCACACCCACACCCACACTCACACCCACCCATCACACCCACACTCACACATCACACCCACACATCACACCCACACGCACACTCACACCCACACCCACGCTCACACCCACACTCACACCCACACATCACATTCACACCCACTCACACACGCACACTCACACTCACGCTAACACTCACACATCACACCCACACTCACTCTCAGACCCACACCCACACTCACACATCACATCCACATTCACACTCACACATCACACCCACACTCACTCACACACCCACACATCACACCCACACCCACACATCACACCCACACATCACACCCACACTCACTCACACAACTCACCCACACTCACTCACACATCACACCCACACTCACACATCACACCCATACCCACACATCACACCCACACCCACACATCACACCCACACCCACACTCACTCACACAACTCACCCACACTCACTCACACATCACACCCACACTCACTCTCACACCCACAGTCACACATCACACCCACACTCACACTCACACCCAATCACACCCACACTCACACCCACACCCACACCCACACCCACACTCACACTCACACTCACACCCACACCCACTCTCACACTCACACCCACACTCACTCACACAACTCACCCACACTCACTCACACAACTCACCCACACTCACACATCACACCCACACTCACACATCACACTCACACATCACACCCACACTCACACATCACACCCACACATCACACCCACACCCACACTCACTCACACATCACACCCACACTCACACCCACACTCACACATCACACCCACACTCACACATCACACCCACACCCACACATCACACTCAAACACACCCTCACACTCACACCCACACCCACACTCACACCCACACTCACACCCACACTCACACCCACACCCACACTCACACCCACACTCACACCCACACTCACACCCACACATCCACACTCACACATCCACACTCACACATCCACACTCACACCCACACTCACACCTACACTCACACCCACACCCACACATCACACCCACACTCACGCTCACGCTCACACATCACACCCACACTCACACACATCACACCCACACCTACACCCTCACACACACCCTCACACTCACACCCACACTCACATGCATACTCACACTCACACATCACAACCACACTCACACTGTCACACATCCCTCCCACACCCACACCCACACATCACAATCATACATCACACCCACACATCACACTCAAACACACCCTCACACTCACACCCACACCCACACCCACACCCACACTCACACCCACACATCCACACTCACACATCCACACTCACACCCACACCCACACTCACACTCACACCCACACCTACACTCATGCTCACGCTCACACATCACACCCACACTCACACACATCACACCCACACATCACACCCACACCCACACTCACTCACACCCACACTCACACCCACACTCACACCCACACCCACACTCACACCCACACTCACACCCACACTCACACCCACACTCACATCCACACCCACACATCACACCCACACTCACGCTCACGCTCACACATCACACCCACACTCACACACATCACACCCACACCCACACTCACTCACACACACACCCACGCATCACACCCACACTCACGGTCACACATCACACCCACACCCACACTCACTCTCACACCCACACTCACCCCCACACTCACACATCACACCCACACTCATACTCACACATCACACCCACACATCACACCCACACTCACACTGTCACACATCACACTCACACATCACACTCACACATCACACTCACACCCACACATCACACCCACACTCTCACCCACACTCTCACCCACACTCTCACCCACACTCTCACCCACACTCTCACCCACACTCTCACCCACACTCTCACCCACACTCTCACCCACACTCTCACCCACACTCTCACCCACACTCTCACCCACACTCTCACCCACACTCTCACCCACACTCTCACCCACACTCTCACCCACACTCACACATCACACTCACACTCACTCTCACACCCACACTCACTCTCACACCCACACTCACCCCCACACTCACATATCACACCCACACTCACTCACACACTCACACCCACACACACACTCACACTCACGCATCACACCCACATCCACTCACACACACACACTCACGCTCACACATCACACCCACACTCACTCTCACACCCACACTCACCCCCACACTCACTCACACATCACACCCACACAGCCACACTCACAGCCACACTCACACATCACACACACACTCATACTCACACATCACACCCACACCCACACTCATACTCACACATCACACCCACACTCACTCACACTCACTCACACATCACACTCACAGCCACACTCACACAGCCACACTCACAGCCACACCCACGCATCACACCCACACCCACTCACACACCCACACTCACGCTCACACTCACACTCACACATCACACCCACACCCACACTCACCCCCACACTCACAACATCACACCCACACTCACAAATCACACCCACACAGCCACACTCACACCCACACTCACACCCACACACAGCCACACTCACACATCACACCCACACACACACTCACACACCCACTCACACACCCACACTCACACTAACGCTCACACCCAAACTCACACTCTCACATCACACCCACACTCACACCCACACTCACACCCACACTCACACCCACACCCACACTCACACATCACACCCTCACTCACACCCACACACACCCACACTCACACCCACACCCAAACTCACACCCACACTCACACCCACACCCACACTCACACATCACACCCTCACTCACACCCACACACACCCACACTCACACCCACACCCAAACTCACACCCACACTCACCCTCACACCCAAACTCACACCCACACTCACCCTCACACTCACCCTCACACTCACACCTCACACCCACACTCACACCCACACCCACACTCACACCCACACATCACATTCACACCCACACTCACGCTAACGCTCACACATCACACCCACACTCACTCTCACACCCACACCCACACTCACACATCACATCCACACTCACACATCACACCCAAACTCACACTCACACATCACACCCACACTCACTCACACATCACACCCACAGTCACACATCACTCACACATCACACCCACACTCACACCCACACCCACACATCACACTCACACATCACACCCACACTCACACATCACACCCACACCTCACACCCACACTCACACCCACACACACCCACACGCACACATCACACCCACACTCACCCACACTCACTCACACATCACACACACACTCATTCACACATCACACTCACACATCACACTCAGACATCACACCCACACATCACACTCACACATCACACCCACACATCACACCCACACCTCACACTCACACACATCCTCACACTCACACCCACACATCACACCCACACTCACACTCACACCCACACTCACACTTACACATCACACCCACTCACACACCCACACATCACACCCACACCCACACTCACTCACACATCACACCCACACTCACCCACACTCACTCACACATCACACCCACACACACTCATTCACACATCACACTCACACATCACACTCAGACATCACACTCACACCCACACATCACACATCACACCCACACATCACACTCACACATCACACTCACACATCGCACTCACACATCACACCCACACCCACACTCACTCACACATCACACCCACACTCACTCTCACCCACACCCACACTCACACTCACACTCACACCCACTCACACATCACACATATCACACTCACACCCACACCTCACACCCTCACACACACCCTCACACACACCTTCACACACACCCTCACACACACCCTCACTCACACCCTCACTCACACCCTCACATCACACCCACACTCACACCCACACTCACACCCACACTCACACCCACACTCACACCCACACTCTCACCCACACTCTCACCCACACTCTCACCCACACTCTCACCCACACTCACCCACACTCACCCACACACACATCATACTCACACATCACACTCACACATCACACTCACACATCACACTCACATATCACACTCACACCTCACACCCTCACACACACCCTCACACTCACACCCACACATCACACCCACACTCACACCCACACTCACACCCACACTCACATGCACACACACGCGCTCACACTCTCACACTCACACAGTCACACATCCCTCCCACACCCACACCCACACTCACTCACACATCACACCCACACATCACACTCACATATCACACTCAGACATCACACTCACACAATACACCCACACATCACACTCACACTCACACATCACACTCACACATCACACCCACACATCACACCCACACCCACACATCAGAATCACACATCACACCCATACATCACAATCATACATCACACCCACACATCACACTCACACATACCCTCACACTCACACTCACACCCACACCCACACTCACACCCACTCACACATCCACACTCACACCCACTCACACATCCACACTCACACCCACACTCACATCCACACCCACTCACACCCACACTCACACCCACACTCACTCACACATCACACCCACAGTCACACATCACACCCACACTCACACCCACACATCACACCCACACATCACACCCACACTCACACCCACACATCACACCCACACTCACACATCATACCCACACTCACTCACACCCACACTCACCCCCACACTCACACATCACACCCACACTCACACTCACTCACACACTCACACCCACACTCACATCCACACTCACATCCACACCCACCCTCACGCCCACCCTCACGCCCACACTCACGCCCACACCCACACCCACTCACACACCCACACTCACGCTCACACATCACACCCACGCTCACACATCACACCCACACCCTACACTCACTCTCACACCCACACTCACCCCCACACTCACACATCACACCCACACTTATACTCACACATCACACCCACACCCACACTCACTCACACATCACACCCACACTCACTCACACATCACACTCACACAGCCACACTCACAGGCACACTCACAGCCACACTCACAGCCACACTCACAGCCACACTCACAGCCACACTCACACTCACGCCCACACTCACGCCCACACCCACGCATCAACCCACACCCACTCACACACCCACTCACACACCCACACTCACGCTCACACATCACACCCACACCCTACACTCACTCTCACACCCACACTCACCCCCACACTCACACATCACACCCACACTCATACTCACACATCACACCCACACCCACACTCACTCACACATCACACCCACACTCACTCACACATCACACACACACAGCCACACTCACAGCCACACTCACAGGCACACTCACAGCCACACTCACACTCACACCCACACTCACACTCACACCCACACTCACACCCACACCCACACTCACACCCACACATCACACCCACACTCACTCACACATCACACCCACACTCACTCACACATCACACCCACACCCACACTCACACTCACACCCACACTCACGCTCACACATCACACCCACACTCACACATCACACCCACACACTCTCACACATCACACCCACATCACACCCACTCACCCACACATCACACCCACACTCACTCACACCCACACTCATTCACACATCACACACACATCACACTCACTCACACAGCACACTCACACCCACACCCACACTCACACTCACACTCACACTCAGACCCACACACACATCACATCCACACTCACACCCACAGATCACACCCACACGCACACCCACACCCACACTCACACCCACACTCACACCCACACTCACACCCACACTCACACCCACACCCACACTCACACCCACACTCACACCCACACTCACACCCACACTCACACCCACTCACACACCCACACTCACACATCACACCCACACTAACTCTCACACCCACACTCACAACCACACTCACACATCACACCCACACACTCTCACACATCACACCCACACTCACCCACACTCACTCACACCCACACTCACTCACACCCACACTTACACTCACATTCACTCACACATCACACCCACACACACTCACACACCACACTCACATATCACACATCACAATCACACATCACACCCACACACACCCTCACACTCACACATCACACCCACACGTCACACCCACAGTCACACATCACACCCACACTCACACATCACACCCACACTCACACATCACACCCACACTCACACCCCCATCCACACCCACACATCACACCCACACCCACACCACACCCACACTCACACACATCACACTCACACACACACTCACATCCACACTCACACCCACACACACCCACTCACACAGCCACTCACACACCCACACTCACGCTCACGCTCACACATCACACCCACACTCAATCTCACACCCACACTTACATATCACACCCACACACTCTCACACATCACACCCACACACTCTCACACATCACACCCACACTCACCCACACTCACTCACACATCACACCCACACTCACACTCACATCACACTCACTCACACATCACACACACACCCACACACACACCCACATTCACACTCACACCCCCACCCACACCCACACATCACACCCACACCCACACCCACACCCACACTCACTCACACACATCACACTCACACTCACACACATCACACTCACACCCACACTCACACCCACTCACACAGCCACTCACACACCCACACGCACACATCACACCCACACCCACACTCACTCACACATCACACCCACACTCATTCACACATCACACTCACACATCACACTCAGACATCACACCCACACATCACACTCACACATCACACCCACACCTCACACTCACACACATCCTCACACTCACACCCACACATCACACCCACACTCACACCCACACTCACACTCACACCCACACTCACACTTACACATCACACCCACTCACACACCCACACATCACACCCACACCCACACTCACTCACACATCACACCCACACTCACCCACACTCACTCACACATCACACCCACACACACTCATTCACACATCACACTCACACATCACACTCAGACATCACACTCACACCCACACATCACACATCACACCCACACATCACACTCACACATCACACTCACACATCACACTCACACATCACACCCACACCCACACCCACACTCACTCACACATCACACCCACACTCACTCTCACCCACACCCACACTCACACTCACACTCACACTCACACCCACACCCACTCACACATCACACTCACACCCACACCTCACACCCACACCTCACACCCTCACACACACCCTCACACACACCCTCACACACACCCTCACACACACCCTCACATCACACCCACACTCACACCCACACTCTCACCCACACTCTCACCCACACTCTCACCCACACTCTCACCCACACTCACACATCACACTCACACATCACACTCACATATCACACTCACATATCACACTCACACCCACACCTCACACCCTCACACACACCCTCACACTCACACCCACACATCACACCCACACTCACACCCACACTCACATGCACACACACGCGCTCACACTCTCACACTCACACAGTCACACATCCCTCCCACACCCACACCCACACTCACTCACACATCACACCCACACATCACACTCACATATCACACTCAGACATCACACTCACACAATACACCCACACATCACACTCACACATCACACTCACACATCACACTCACACATCACACTCACACATCACACTCACACATCACACTCACACATCACACCCACACATCACACCCACACATCACACCCACACATCACACCCACACATCACACCCACACATCACACTCACACCCACACATCAGAATCACACATCACACCCATACATCACAATCATACATCACACCCACACATCACACTCACACATACCCTCACACTCACACTCACACCCACTCACACATCCACACTCACACCCACTCACACATCCACACTCACACCCACACTCACATCCACACCCACTCACACCCACACTCACACCCACACCCACACTCACTCACACATCACACCCACAGTCACACATCACTCACACATCACTCACACATCACACCCACAGTCACACTCACACCCACACTTACACATCACACTCACATCCACACTCATACCCACATTCACACTCACACCCACACCCACACACACCCACACATCACACACACTCTCACTCACACATCACACCCACACCCGCACTCACAACCACACACACCCACACTCACACCCACACCCACACCCACACCCACACCCACACTTACACATCACACTAACACCCACACTCATACCCACACTCATACCCACACTCATACCCACACTCATACCCACACTCATACCCACACTCATACCCACACTCATACCCACACTCACACCCACACCCACACATCACACACACTCTCACTCACACACCACACCCACACCCACACACACCCACACTCACATCACACCCACACCCACACTCACACCCACACTCACACATCACACCCACATACACACTCACACCCACACATCACACCCACACCCACACTCACACTCACACTCACACTCACACCCACACATCACATTCACACCCACTCACACACCCACACTCACACTGACACCCACACTCACACATCACATCCACACCCACACTCACACATCACATCCACATTCACACTCACACATCACACCCACACTCACTCACACATCACACCCACAGTCACACATCACACTTACACATCACACTCACACCCACACTCATACCCACACTCACACTCACACCCACACCCACACACACCCACACATCACACACACTCTCACTCACACATCACACCCACACTCACACATCACACCCACACCCGCACTCACAACCAAACACACCCACACTCACATCACACCCACACTCACATCACACCCACACCCACACCCACACTCACACATCACACCCACACCCACACCCACACGCACACCCACACCCACACTCACACACACCCACACTCACACACACCCACACTCACACCCACACATCACATTCACACCCACTCACACCCACACTCACACACACCCACACTCACACCCACACATCACATTCACACCCACTCACACACCCACACTCACACTCACACCCACACTCACACATCACATCCACACCCACACTCACACATCACACCCACACTCACTCACACATCACACCCACACATCACACTCACACTCACACCCACACATCACACTCCACACCCACACTCACACATCACTCACACAAATCACACCCACACTCCCACAAATCACACCCCCAAATCACACCCACAAATCACGCCCACAAATCACACCCACAAATCACACCCACACTCACACCCACACCTCACATTCACACCTCACACCCACACTCACACCTCACACCCACACCTCACATTCACACCTCACACCCACACCTCACACCCACACCTCACACCCACACCTCACACCCACACCCACTCACACACCCACACTCACACCTCACACATCACACCCACACCCACACCCACACCTCACACCCACACTCATACCCACTCACACAAACGCTCACACATCACACCCACACCCACACTCACTCTCACACCCACACTCACACCCACACTGACACATCACACCCACACACACACTCACACCCACACTCACTCACACATCACACCCACACTCACACCCACACCCACACTCACACCCACACTTACACATCACACTCACACCCACTCATACCCACACTCACACCCACACCCACACATCACACACACTCTCACTCACACATCACACCCACACTCACATCACACCCACACTCACATCACACCCACACCCACACTCACACCCACACATCACACCCACACCCGCACTCACAACCACACACACCCACACTCACATCACACCCACACTCACATCACACCCACACCCACACTCACACCCACCCATCACACCCACACTCACACATCACACCCACACATCACACCCACACGCACACCCACACTCACACCCACACATCACATTCACACCCACTCACACACCCACACTCACACTCACGCTAACACTCACACATCACACCCACACTCACTCTCAGACCCACACCCACACTCACACATCACATCCACATTCACACTCAGACCCACACCCACACTCACACATCACATCCACATTCACACTCACACATCACACCCACACTCACACACACCCACACATCACACCCACACCCACACATCACACCCACACATCACACCCACACATCACACCCACACCCACACTCACTCACACAACTCACCCACACTCACTCACACATCACACCCACACTCACTCACACATCACACCCACACTCACACATCACACCCACACCCACACATCACACCCACACCCACACATCACACCCACACCCACACTCACTCACACAACTCACCCACACTCACTCACACATCACACCCACACTCACACATCACACCCACACTCACACATCACACTCACACATCACACCCACACTCACACATCACACCCACACTCACACATCACACCCACACATCACACCCACACCCACACTCACTCACACATCACACCCACACTCACACCCACACTCACACCCACACTCACACCCACACTCACACATCACACCCACACTCACACATCACACCCACACCCGCACTCACAACCACACACACCCACACTCACATCACACCCACACTCACATCACACCCACACCCACACTCACACCCACACTCACACATCACACCCACACTCACACATCACACCCACACCCACACTCACACTCACACCCACACTCACATCACACCCACACCCACACTCACACCCACCCATCACACCCACACTCACACATCACACCCACACATCACACCCACACGCACACCCACACTCACACCCACACATCACATTCACACCCACTCACACACCCACACTCACACTCACGCTAACACTCACACATCACACCCACACTCACTCTCAGACCCACACCCACACTCACACATCACATCCACATTCACACTCACACATCACACCCACACTCACACACACCCACACATCACACCCACACCCACACATCACACCCACACATCACACCCACACATCACACCCACACCCACACTCACTCACACAACTCACCCACACTCACTCACACATCACACCCACACTCACTCACACATCACACCCACACTCACACATCACACCCACACCCACACATCACACCCACACCCACACATCACACCCACACCCACACTCACTCACACAACTCACCCACACTCACTCACACATCACACCCACACTCACACATCACACCCACACTCACACATCACACTCACACATCACACCCACACTCACACATCACACCCACACTCACACATCACACCCACACATCACACCCACACCCACACTCACTCACACATCACACCCACACTCACACCCACACTCACACCCACACTCACACATCACACCCACACATCACACCCACACCCGCACTCACAACCACACACACCCACACTCACATCACACCCACACTCACATCACACCCACACCCACACTCACACCCACACTCACACATCACACCCACACTCACACATCACACCCACACCCACACTCACACTCACACTCACACCCACACATCACACCCACACTCACACCCACACTCACACCCACACATCACATTCACACCCACTCACACACCCACACTCACACTCACGCTAACGCTCACACATCACACCCACACTCACTCTCACACCCACACCCACACTCACACATCACACCCACACTCACTCACACATCACACCCACAGTCACACATCACACCCACACTCACACTCACACCCAATCACACCCACACCCACTCACACTCACACCCACACTCACACATCACACCCACACCCACTCTCACACCCACACCCACACTCACTCACACATCACACCCACACTCACTCACACATCACACCCACACCCACACTCACTCACACATCACACCCACACTCACACACACACATCACACTCACACATCACACCCACACTCACACATCACACCGACACCCACACCCACACCCACACTCACACTCACACCCACACTCACACCCACACCCACAGATCACACCCACACATCACACCCACACATCACACCCACACCCACACCCGCACTCACAACCACACACACCCACACTCACATCACACCCACACTCACATCACACCCACACCCACACTCACACCCACCCATCACAGCCACCCATCACACCCACACTCACACATCACACCCACACATCACACCCACACGCACACTCACACCCACACCCACGCTCACACCCACACTCACACCCACACATCACATTCACACCCACTCACACACGCACACTCACACTCACGCTAACACTCACACATCACACCCACACTCACTCTCAGACCCACACCCACACTCACACATCACATCCACATTCACACTCACACATCACACCCACACTCACTCACACACCCACACATCACACCCACACCCACACATCACACCCACACATCACACCCACACTCACTCACACAACTCACCCACACTCACTCACACATCACACCCACACTCACACATCACACCCACACCCACACATCACACCCACACCCACACATCACACCCACACCCACACTCACTCACACAACTCACCCACACTCACTCACACATCACACCCACACTCACTCTCACACCCACAGTCACACATCACACCCACACTCACACTCACACCCAATCACACCCACACTCACACCCACACCCACACCCACACCCACACTCACACTCACACTCACACCCACACCCACTCTCACACTCACACCCACACTCACTCACACAACTCACCCACACTCACTCACACAACTCACCCACACTCACACATCACACCCACACTCACACATCACACTCACACATCACACCCACACTCACACATCACACCCACACTCACACATCACACCCACACATCACACCCACACCCACACTCACTCACACATCACACCCACACTCACACCCACACTCACACATCACACCCACACTCACACATCACACCCACACTCACACATCACACCCACACCCACACATCACAATCATACATCACACCCACACATCACACTCAAACACACCCTCACACTCACACCCACACCCACACCCACACCCACACTCACACCCACACTCACACCCACACTCACACCCACACTCACACCCACACTCACACCCACACATCCACACTCACACATCCACACTCACACATCCACACTCACACCCACACTCACACCTACACTCACACCCACACCCACACATCACACCCACACTCACGCTCACGCTCACACATCACGCTCACGCTCACACATCACACCCACACTCACTCTCACACCCACACCCACACTCACACATCACACCCACACTCACTCACACATCACACCCACAGTCACACATCACACCCACACTCACACTCACACCCAATCACACCCACACCCACTCACACTCACACCCACACTCACACATCACACCCACACCCACTCTCACACCCACACCCACACTCACTCACACATCACACCCACACTCACTCACACATCACACCCACACCCACACTCACTCACACATCACACCCACACTCACACACACACATCACACTCACACATCACACCCACACTCACACATCACACCGACACCCACACCCACACCCACACTCACACTCACACCCACACTCACACCCACACCCACAGATCACACCCACACATCACACCCACACATCACACCCACACCCACACCCGCACTCACAACCACACACACCCACACTCACATCACACCCACACTCACATCACACCCACACCCACACTCACACCCACCCATCACAGCCACCCATCACACCCACACTCACACATCACACCCACACATCACACCCACACGCACACTCACACCCACACCCACGCTCACACCCACACTCACACCCACACATCACATTCACACCCACTCACACACGCACACTCACACTCACGCTAACACTCACACATCACACCCACACTCACTCTCAGACCCACACCCACACTCACACATCACATCCACATTCACACTCACACATCACACCCACACTCACTCACACACCCACACATCACACCCACACCCACACATCACACCCACACATCACACCCACACTCACTCACACAACTCACCCACACTCACTCACACATCACACCCACACTCACACATCACACCCACACCCACACATCACACCCACACCCACACATCACACCCACACCCACACTCACTCACACAACTCACCCACACTCACTCACACATCACACCCACACTCACTCTCACACCCACAGTCACACATCACACCCACACTCACACTCACACCCAATCACACCCACACTCACACCCACACCCACACCCACACCCACACTCACACTCACACTCACACCCACACCCACTCTCACACTCACACCCACACTCACTCACACAACTCACCCACACTCACTCACACAACTCACCCACACTCACACATCACACCCACACTCACACATCACACTCACACATCACACCCACACTCACACATCACACCCACACTCACACATCACACCCACACATCACACCCACACCCACACTCACTCACACATCACACCCACACTCACACCCACACTCACACATCACACCCACACTCACACATCACACCCACACTCACACATCACACCCACACCCACACATCACAATCATACATCACACCCACACATCACACTCAAACACACCCTCACACTCACACCCACACCCACACCCACACCCACACTCACACCCACACTCACACCCACACTCACACCCACACTCACACCCACACTCACACCCACACATCCACACTCACACATCCACACTCACACATCCACACTCACACCCACACTCACACCTACACTCACACCCACACCCACACATCACACCCACACTCACGCTCACGCTCACACATCACGCTCACGCTCACACATCACACCCACACTCACACACATCACACCCACACCTACACCCTCACACACACCCTCACACTCACACCCACACTCACATGCATACACACACTCACACCCACATGCACTCACACTCACACATCACAACCACACTCACACTGTCACACATCCCTCCCACACCCACACCCACACATCACAATCATACATCACACCCACACATCACACTCAAACACACCCTCACACTCACACCCACACCCACACTCACACCCACACATCCACACTCACACATCCACACTCACACCCACACTCACACCCACGCTCACACCCACACTCACACCCACGCTCACACCCACACCTACACTCATGCTCACGCTCACACATCACACCCACACTCACACACATCACACACACACTCACACCCACACCCACACATCACACCCACACCCACACTCACCCCCACACTCACCCCCACACTCACACATCACACCCACACTCACACTGTCACACATCACACCCACACTCTCACCCACACTCTCACCCACACTCTCACCCACACTCTCACCCACACTCTCACCCACACTCTCACCCACACTCTCACCCACACTCTCACCCACACTCTCACCCACACTCTCACCCACACTCTCACCCACACTCTCACCCACACTCTCACCCACACTCTCACCCACACTCTCACCCACACTCTCACCCACACTCTCACCCACACTCTCACCCACACTCTCACCCACACTCTCACCCACACTCTCACCCACACTCTCACCCACACTCTCACCCACACTCTCACCCACACTCTCACCCACACTCTCACCCACACTCTCACCCACACTCTCACCCACACTCTCACCCACACTCACACATCACACTCACACATCACACTCACACTCACTCTCACACCCACACTCACTCTCACACCCACACTCACCCCCACACTCACATATCACACCCACACTCACTCACACACTCACACCCACACACACACTCACACTCACGCATCACACCCACATCCACTCACACACACACACTCACGCTCACACATCACACCCACACTCACTCTCACACCCACACTCACCCCCACACTCACTCACACATCACACCCACACAGCCACACTCACAGCCACACTCACACATCACACACACACTCATACTCACACATCACACCCACACCCACACTCATACTCACACATCACACCCACACTCACTCACACTCACTCACACATCACACTCACAGCCACACTCACACAGCCACACTCACAGCCACACCCACGCATCACACCCACACCCACACTCACGCTCACACTCACACCCACACCCACACCCACACCCACACTCACCCCCACACTCACCCCCACACTCACAACATCACACCCACACTCACACATCACACCCACACAGCCACACTCACACCCACACTCACACCCACACACAGCCACACTCACACATCACACCCACACACACACCCACACTCACACATCACATCCACACCCACACTCACACATCACACCCACACTCACTCACACATCACACCCACACATCACACTCACACTCACACCCACACATCACACTCCACACCCACACTCACACATCACACCCACACTCACACATCACTCACACAAATCACACCCACACTCCCACAAATCACACCCCCAAATCACACCCACAAATCACGCCCACAAATCACACCCACAAATCACACCCACAAATCACACCCACACTCACACCCACACCTCACATTCACACCTCACACCCACACTCACACCTCACACCCACACCTCACATTCACACCTCACACCCACACCTCACACCCACACCTCACACCCACACCCACTCACACACCCACACTCACACTCACACCTCACACATCACACCCACACCCACACCCACACCTCACACCCACACTCATACCCACTCACACACCCACACTCACACTCACGCTAACGCTCACACATCACACCCACACCCACACTCACTCTCACACCCACACTCACACCCACACTGACACATCACACCCACACACACACTCACACCCACACTCACTCACACATCACACCCACACTCACACCCACACCCACACTCACACCCACACTTACACATCACACTCACACCCACTCATACCCACACTCACACCCACACCCACACATCACACACACTCTCACTCACACATCACACCCACACTCACATCACACCCACACTCACATCACACCCACACCCACACTCACACCCACACATCACACCCACACCCGCACTCACAACCACACACACCCACACTCACATCACACCCACACTCACACCCACCCATCACACCCACACTCACACATCACACCCACACATCACACCCACACGCACACCCACACTCACACCCACACATCACATTCACACCCACTCACACACCCACACTCACACTCACGCTAACACTCACACATCACACCCACACTCACTCTCAGACCCACACCCACACTCACACATCACATCCACATTCACACTCACACATCACACCCACACTCACACACACCCACACATCACACCCACACCCACACATCACACCCACACATCACACCCACACCCACACTCACTCACACAACTCACCCACACTCACTCACACATCACACCCACACTCACTCACACATCACACCCACACTCACACATCACACCCACACCCACACATCACACCCACACCCACACATCACACCCACACCCACACTCACTCACACAACTCACCCACACTCACTCACACATCACACCCACACTCACACATCACACCCACACTCACACATCACACTCACACATCACACCCACACTCACACATCACACCCACACTCACACATCACACCCACACATCACACCCACACCCACACTCACTCACACATCACACCCACACTCACACCCACACTCACACATCACACCCACACTCACACATCACACCCACACCCGCACTCACAACCACACACACCCACACTCACATCACACCCACACTCACATCACACCCACACCCACACTCACACCCACACTCACACATCACACCCACACTCACACATCACACCCACACCCACACTCACACTCACACTCACACCCACACATCACACCCACACTCACACCCACACTCACACCCACACATCACATTCACACCCACTCACACACCCACACTCACACTCACGCTAACGCTCACACATCACACCCACACTCACTCTCACACCCACACCCACACTCACACATCACACCCACACTCACTCACACATCACACCCACAGTCACACATCACACCCACACTCACACTCACACCCAATCACACTCACACCCACACTCACACATCACACCCACACCCACTCTCACACCCACACCCACACTCACTCACACATCACACCCACACTCACTCACACATCACACCCACACCCACACTCACTCACACATCACACCCACACTCACACACACACATCACACTCACACATCACAGCCACACTCACACATCACACCGACACCCACACCCACACCCACACTCACACTCACACCCACACTCACACCCACACCCACAGATCACACCCACACATCACACCCACACATCACACCCACACCCACACCCGCACTCACAACCACACACACCCACACTCACATCACACCCACACTCACATCACACCCACACCCACACTCACACCCACCCATCACACCCACCCATCACACCCACACTCACACATCACACCCACACATCACACCCACACGCACACTCACACCCACACCCACGCTCACACCCACACTCACACCCACACATCACATTCACACCCACTCACACACGCACACTCACACTCACGCTAACACTCACACATCACACCCACACTCACTCTCAGACCCACACCCACACTCACACATCACATCCACATTCACACTCACACATCACACCCACACTCACTCACACACCCACACATCACACCCACACCCACACATCACACCCACACATCACACCCACACTCACTCACACAACTCACCCACACTCACTCACACATCACACCCACACTCACACATCACACCCACACCCACACATCACACCCACACCCACACATCACACCCACACCCACACTCACTCACACAACTCACCCACACTCACTCACACATCACACCCACACTCACTCTCACACCCACAGTCACACATCACACCCACACTCACACTCACACCCAATCACACCCACACTCACACCCACACCCACACCCACACCCACACTCACACTCACACTCACACCCACACCCACTCTCACACTCACACCCACACTCACTCACACAACTCACCCACACTCACTCACACAACTCACCCACACTCACTCACACATCACACCCACACTCACTCTCACACCCACAGTCACACATCACACCCACACTCACACTCACACCCAATCACACCCACACTCACACCCACACCCACACCCACACCCACACTCACACTCACACTCACACCCACACCCACTCTCACACTCACACCCACACTCACTCACACAACTCACCCACACTCACTCACACAACTCACCCACACTCACACATCACACCCACACTCACACATCACACTCACACATCACACCCACACTCACACATCACACCCACACTCACACATCACACCCACACATCACACCCACACCCACACTCACTCACACATCACACCCACACTCACACCCACACTCACACATCACACCCACACTCACACATCACACCCACACCCACACATCACAATCATACATCACACCCACACATCACACTCAAACACACCCTCACACTCACACCCACACCCACACCCACACCCACACTCACACCCACACTCACACCCACACTCACACTCACACCCACACTCACACCCACACCCACACCCACACCCACACTCACACCCACACTCACACCCACACATCCACACTCACACATCCACACTCACACATCCACACTCACACCCACACTCACACCTACACTCACACCCACACCCACACCCACACATCACACCCACACTCACGCTCACGCTCACACATCACGCTCACGCTCACACATCACACCCACACTCACACACATCACACCCACACCTACACCCTCACACACACCCTCACACTCACACCCACACTCACATGCATACACACACTCACACCCACATGCACTCACACTCACACATCACAACCACACTCACACTGTCACACATCCCTCCCACACCCACACCCACACATCACAATCATACATCACACCCACACATCACACTCAAACACACCCTCACACTCACACCCACACCCACACTCACACCCACACATCCACACTCACACATCCACACTCACACCCACACTCACACCCACACTCACACCCACACTCACACCCACACCTACACTCATGCTCACGCTCACACATCACACCCACACTCACACACATCACACCCACACATCACACCCACACCCACACTCACTCACACCCACACTCACACCCACACTCACACCCACACTCACACCCACACATCCACACTCACACATCCACACTCACACATCCACACTCACACCCACACTCACACCCACACTCACACCCACACTCACACCCACACTCACACCCACACTCACACCCACACTCACGTCCACACCCACACATCACACCCACACTCACGCTCACGCTCACACATCACACCCACACCCACACTCACTCACACACACACTCACACCCACACCCACACATCACACCCACACCCACACTCACTCTCACACCCACACTCACCCCCACACTCACACATCACACCCACACTCACACTGTCACACATCACACCCCACACTCTCACCCACACTCTCACCCACACTCTCACCCACACTCACACCCACACCTACACTCATGCTCACGCTCACACATCACACCCACACTCACACACATCACACCCACACATCACACCCACACCCACACTCACTCACACCCACACTCACACCCACACTCACACCCACACCCACACTCACACCCACACTCACACCCACACTCACACCCACACTCACACCCACACTCACACCCACACTCACGTCCACACCCACACATCACACCCACACTCACGCTCACGCTCACACATCACACCCACACCCACACTCACTCACACACACACTCACACCCACACCCACACATCACACCCACACCCACACTCACTCTCACAGCCACACTCACCCCCACACTCACACATCACACCCACACTCACACTGTCACACATCACACCCACACTCTCACCCACACTCTCACCCACACTCTCACCCACACTCTCACCCACACTCTCACCCACACTCTCACCCACACTCTCACCCACACTCTCACCCACACTCTCACCCACACTCTCACCCACACTCTCACCCACACTCTCACCCACACTCTCACCCACACTCTCACCCACACTCTCACCCACACTCTCACCCACACTCTCACCCACACTCTCACCCACACTCTCACCCACACTCTCACCCACACTCTCACCCACACTCTCACCCACACTCTCACCCACACTCTCACCCACACTCTCACATCACACTCACACATTACACTCACACTCACTCTCACACCCACACTCACTCTCACACCCACACTCACCCCCACACTCACATATCACACCCACACTCACTCACACACTCACACCCACACACACACTCACACTCACGCATCACACCCACATCCACTCACACACACACACTCACGCTCACACATCACACCCACACTCACTCTCACACCCACACTCACCCCCACACTCACTCACACATCACACCCACACAGCCACACTCACAGCCACACTCACACATCACACACACACTCATACTCACACATCACACCCACACCCACACTCATACTCACACATCACACCCACACTCACTCACACTCACTCACACATCACACTCACAGCCACACTCACACAGCCACACTCACAGCCACACCCACGCATCACACCCACACCCACACTCACGCTCACACTCACACTCACACCCACACCCACACCCACACTCACCCCCACACTCACCCCCACACTCACAACATCACACCCACACTCACACATCACACCCACACAGCCACACTCACACCCACACTCACACCCACACACAGCCACACTCACACATCACACCCACACTCACACACCCACTCACACACCCACACTCACACTAACGCTCACACCCAAACTCACACTCTCACATCACACCCACACTCACACATCACACCCACACTCACACCCACACTCACACCCACACCCACACTCACACATCACACCCTCACTCACACCCACACACACCCACACTCACACCCACACCCAAACTCACACCCACACTCACACATCACACCCACACTCACACATCACACCCTCACTCACACCCACACACACCCACACTCACACCCACACCCAAACTCACACCCACACTCACCCTCACACCCAAACTCACACCCACACTCACCCTCACACTCACCCTCACACTCACACCTCACACCCACACTCACACCCACACCCACACTCACACCCACACATCACATTCACACCCACACTCACGCTAACGCTCACACATCACACCCACACCCACACTCACACATCACATCCACACTCACTCACACACTCACACCCACACACACACTCACACTCACGCATCACACCCACATCCACTCACACACACACACTCACGCTCACACATCACACCCACACTCACTCTCACACCCACACTCACCCCCACACTCACTCACACATCACACCCACACAGCCACACTCACACATCACACACACACTCATACTCACACATCACACCCACACCCACACTCATACTCACACATCACACCCACACTCACTCACACTCACTCACACATCACACTCACAGCCACACTCACACAGCCACACTCACAGCCACACCCACGCATCACACCCACACCCACACTCACGCTCACACTCACACTCACACTCACACCCACACCCACACCCACACTCACCCCCACACTCACAACATCACACCCACACTCACACATCACACCCACACAGCCACACTCACACCCACACTCACACCCACACACAGCCACACTCACACATCACACCCACACACACACCCACACTCACACACCCACTCACACACCCACACTCACACTAACGCTCACACCCAAACTCACACTCTCACATCACACCCACACTCACACATCACACCCACACTCACACCCACACTCACACCCACACTCACACCCACACCCACACTCACACATCACACCCTCACTCACACCCACACACACCCACACTCACACCCACACCCAAACTCACACCCACACTCACACATCACACCCACACTCACACATCACACCCTCACTCACACCCACACACACCCACACTCACACCCACACCCAAACTCACACCCACACTCACCCTCACACCCAAACTCACACCCACACTCACCCTCACACTCACCCTCACACTCACACCTCACACCCACACTCACACCCACACCCACACTCACACCCACACATCACATTCACACCCACACTCACGCTAACGCTCACACATCACACCCACACCCACACTCACACATCACATCCACATTCACACTCACACATCACACCCAAACTCACACTCACACATCACACCCACACTCACTCACACATCACACCCACAGTCACACATCACTCACACATCACACCCACACTCACACCCACACATCACACCCACACTCACACCCACACCCACACATCACACTCACACATCACACCCACACATCACACCCACACTCACACATCACACCCACACCTCACACCCACACTCACACCCACGCACACATCACACCCACACCCACACTCACCCACACTCACTCACACATCACACACACACTCATTCACACATCACACTCACACATCACACTCAGACATCACACCCACACCTCACACTCACACACATCCTCACACTCACACCCACACATCACACCCACACTCACACTCACACCCACACTCACACTTACACATCACACCCACTCACACACCCACACATCACACCCACACCCACACTCACTCACACATCACACCCACACTCACCCACACTCACTCACACATCACACCCACACACACTCATTCACACATCACACTCACACCCACACATCACACATCACACCCACACATCACACTCACACATCACACTCACACATCACACTCACACATCACACCCACACCCACACTCACTCACACATCACACCCACACTCACTCTCACCCACACCCACACTCACACTCACACTCACACTCACACCCACTCACACATCACACATATCACACTCACACCCACACCTCACACCCTCACACACACCCTCACACACACCTTCACACACACCCTCACACACACCCTCACACACACCCTCACTCACAACCCTCACATCACACCCACACTCACACCCACACTCACACCCACACTCACACCCACACTCTCACCCACACTCTCACCCACACTCTCACCCACACTCTCACCCACACTCACCCACACACACATCATACTCACACATCACACTCACACATCACACTCACATATCACACTCACATATCACACTCACACCCACACCTCACACCCTCACACACACCCTCACACTCACACCCACACATCACACCCACACTCACACCCACACTCACATGCACACACACGCGCTCACACTCTCACACTCACACAGTCACACATCCCTCCCACACCCACACCCACACTCACATCACACCCACACATCACACTCACATATCACACTCAGACATCACACTCACACAATACACCCACACATCACACCCACACATCACACCCACACATCACACTCACACATCACACCCACACATCACACCCACACATCACACCCACACCCACACATCAGAATCACACATCACACCCATACATCACAATCATACATCACACCCACACATCACACTCACACATACCCTCACACTCACACTCACACCCACACCCACACTCACACCCACTCACACATCCACACTCACACCCACTCACACATCCACACTCACACCCACACTCACATCCACACCCACTCACACTCACACTCACTCACACATCACACCCACAGTCACACATCACTCACACATCACACCCACACTCACACCCACACATCACACCCACACTCACACCCACACTCACGCTCACACATCACACCCACACTCACACATCATACCCACACTCACTCACACCCACACTCACCCCCACACTCACACATCACACCCACACTCACACTCACTCACACACTCACACCCACACTCACATCCACACTCACATCCACACCCACCCTCACGCCCACCCTCACGCCCACACTCACGCCCACACTCACGCCCACACCCACGCCCACTCACACACCCACACTCACGCTCACACATCACACCCACGCTCACACATCACACCCACACCCTACACTCACTCTCACACCCACACTCACCCCCACACTCACACATCACACCCACACTTATACTCACACATCACACCCACACCCACACTCACTCACACATCACACCCACACTCACTCACACATCACACTCACACAGCCACACTCACAGCCACACTCACAGGCACACTCACAGGCACACTCACAGCCACACTCACACTCACGCCCACACTCACGCCCACACTCACGCCCACACCCACGCATCAACCCACACCCACTCACACACCCACTCACACACCCACACTCACGCTCACACATCACACCCACACCCTACACTCACTCTCACACCCACACTCACCCCCCACACTCACACATCACACCCACACTCATACTCACACATCACACCCACACCCACACTCACTCACACATCACACCCACACTCACTCACACATCACACTCACACAGCCACACTCACAGGCACACTCACAGCCACACTCACACTCACACCCACACTCACACTCACACCCACACTCACACCCACACCCACACTCACACCCACACTCACTCACACATCACACCCACACTCACTCACACATCACACCCACACTCACTCACACATCACACCCACACCCACACTCACACTCACACCCACACTCACGCTCACACATCACACCCACACTCACACATCACACCCACACACTCTCACACATCACACCCACATCACACCCACTCACCCACACATCACACCCACACTCACTCACACCCACACTCATTCACACATCACACACACATCACACTCACTCACACAGCACACTCACACCCACACCCACACTCACACTCACACTCAGACCCACACACACATCACATCCACACTCACACCCACAGATCACACCCACACGCACACCCACACCCACACTCACACCCACACTCACACCCACACCCACACTCACACCCCACACCCACACTCACACCCACACTCACACCCACACTCACACCCACACTCACACCCACTCACACACCCACACTCACACATCACACCCACACTAACTCTCACACCCACACTCACAACCACACTCACACATCACACCCACACACTCTCACACATCACACCCCACACTCACCCACACCCACACTCACTCACACCCACACTTACACTCACATTCACTCACACATCACACCCACACACACTCACACACCACACTCACATATCACACATCACAATCACACATCACACCCACACACACCCTCACACTCACACATCACACCCACACGTCACACCCACAGTCACACATCACACCCACACTCACACATCACACCCACACTCACACATCACACCCACACTCACACATCACACCCACACTCACACCCCCACCCACACCCACACATCACACCCACACCCACACCCACACCACACCCACACTCACACACATCACACTCACACACACACTCACATCCACACTCACACCCACACACACCCACTCACACAGCCACTCACACACCCACACTCACGCTCACGCTCACACATCACACCCACACTCAATCTCACACCCACACTTACATATCACACCCACACACTCTCACACATCACACCCACACACTCTCACACATCACACCCACACACTCTCACACATCACACCCACACTCACCCACACTCACTCACCACATCACACCCACACTCACACTCACATCACACTCACTCACACATCTCACACACACCCACACACACACCCACATTCACACTCACACCCCCACCCACACCCACACATCACACCCACACCCACACCCACACTCACTCACACATCACACCCACACTCACACACATCACACTCACACCCACACTCACACCCACTCACACAGCCACTCACACACCCATCACACCCACACCCACACTCACTCACACATCACACCCACACTCATTCACACATCACACTCACACATCACACTCAGACATCACACCCACACATCACACTCACACATCACACCCACACCTCACACTCACACACATCCTCACACTCACACCCACACATCACACCCACACTCACACCCACACTCACACTCACACCCACACTCACACATCACACCCACTCACACACCCACACATCACACCCACACCCACACTCACTCACACATCACACCCACACTCACCCACACTCACTCACACATCACACCCACACACACTCATTCACACATCACACTCACACATCACACTCAGACATCACACTCACACCCAACACATCACACATCACACCCACACATCACACTCACACATCACACCCACACATCACACCCACACCCACACTCACTCACACATCACACCCACACTCACTCTCACCCACACCCACACTCACTCACACATCACACATATCACACTCACACCCACACCTCACACCCACACCTCACACCCTCACACACCCCCTCACACACCCCCTCACACACACCCTCACATCACACCCTCACATCACACCCACACTCTCACCCACACTCTCACCCACACTCACCCACACACACATCATACTCACACATCACACTCACACATCACACTCACATATCACACTCACATATCACACTCACACCCACACCTCACACCCTCACACACACCCTCACATCACACCCACACTCACACCCACACTCACATGCACACACACGCGCTCACACTCTCACACTCACACAGTCACACATCCCTCCCACACCCACACCCACACTCACTCACACATCACACCCACACATCACACTCACATATCACACTCACATATCACACTCAGACATCACACTCAGACATCACACTCACACAATACACCCACACATCACACTCACACATCACACTCACACATCACACTCACACATCACACCCCACACATCACACCCACACATCACACCCACACATCACACCCACACATCACACTCACACCCACACATCAGAATCACACATCACACCCATACATCACAATCATACATCACACCCACACATCACACTCACACATACCCTCACACTCACACTCACACCCACACCCAAACTCACACCCACTCACACATCCACACTCACACCCACTCACACATCCACACTCACCACCCACACTCACATCCACACCCACTCACACCCACACTCACACCCACACCCACACTCACTCACACATCACACCCACAGTCACACATCACTCACACATCATACCCACACTCACACCCACACATCACACCCACACATCACACCCACACTCACACCCACACTCACGCTCACACATCACACCCACACTCACACATCATACCCACACTCACTCACACCCACACTCACCCCCACACTCACACATCACACCCACACTCACACTCACTCACACACTCACACTCACACACTCACACCCACACTCACATCCACACTCACATCCACGCCCACCCTCACGCCCACCCTCACGCCCACACTCACGCCCACACTCACGCCCACACCCACACCCACTCACACACCCACACTCACGCTCACACATCACACCCACGCTCACACATCACACCCACACCCTACACTCACTCTCACACCCACACTCACCCCCACACTCACACATCACACCCACACTCATACTCACACATCACACCCACACCCACACTCACTCACACATCACACCCACACTCACTCACACATCACACTCACACAGCAACACTCACAGCCACACTCACAGGCACACTCACAGCCACACTCACACTCACGCCCACACTCACGCCCACACCCACGCATCAACCCACACCCACTCACACACCCACTCACACACCCACACTCACGCTCACACATCACACCCACACCCTACACTCACTCTCACACCCACACTCACCCCCACACTCACACATCACACCCACACTCATACTCACACATCACACCCATACCCACACTCACTCACACATCACACCCACACTCACTCACACATCACACTCACACAGCCACACTCACAGCCACACTCACAGGCACACTCACAGCCACACTCACACCCACACTCACACTCACACCCACACTCACACCCACACTCACTCACACATCACACCCACACTCACTCACACATCACACCCACACCCACACCCACACTCACACTCACACACACCCACACTCACGCTCACACATCACACCCACACTCACACATCACACCCCACACACTCTCACACATCACACCCACATCACACCCACTCACCCACACATCACACCCACACTCACTCACACCCCACACTCATTCACACATCACACACACATCACACTCACTCACACATCACACTCACACCCACACCCACACCCACACCCACACTCACACTCACACTCACACTCACACTCACACTCAGACCCACACACACATCACATCCACACTCACACCCACAGATAACACCCACACGCACACCCACACCCACACTCACACTCACACCCACACTCACACCCACACTCACACCCACTCACACACCCACACTCACACATCACACCCACACTAACTCTCACACCCACACTCACAACCACACTCACACATCACACCCACACACTCTCACACATCACACCCACACTCACTCACACCCACACTTACACTCACATTCACTCACACATCACACCCACACACACTCACACACCACACTCACATATCACACATCACAATCACACATCACACCCACACACACCCTCACACTCACACATCACACCCACACGTCACACCCACAGTCACACATCACACCCACACTCACACATCACACCCACACTCACACATCACACCCACACTCACACCCCCACCCACACCCACACATCACACCCACACCCACACCCACACTCACTCACACATCACACCCACACTCACACACATCACACTCACACACACACTCACATCCACACTCACACCCACACACACCCACTCACACAGCCACTCACACACCCACACTCACGCTCACGCTCACACATCACACCCACACTCAATCTCACACCCACACTTACATATCACACCCACACACTCTCACACATCACACCCACACACTCTCACACATCACACCCACACTCACCCACACTCACTCACACATCACACCCACACTCACACTCACATCACACTCACTCACACATCACACACACACCCACACCCACACACACACCCACATTCACACTCACACCCCCACCCACACATCACACCCACACCCACACCCACACTCACTCACACATCACACCCACACTCACACACATCACACTCACACCCACACTCACACCCACTCACACAGCCACTCACGCTCACGCTCACACATCACACCCACACTCAATCTCACACCCACACTTACATATCACACCCACACACTCTCACACATCACACCCACACTCACCCACACTCACTCACACATCACACCCACACTCACACACCCACACTCACACTCACACCCACACTCATTCACACATCACACCCACTCACACATCACACCCACACATCACACTCACTCACACATCACACACACACCCACACCCACACTCACACTCACACCCACACCCACACTCACACTCACACTCACACTCACACTCACACCCACACTCTCACCCACACCCACACCCACACTCACACTCACACTCACACCCACACCCACACCCACAGTCACACTCAGACCCACACACACATCACACCCACACTCACACCCACAGATCACACCCACACGCACACCCACACTCACGCTCACGCTCACACATCACACCCACACTAACTCTCACACACACACTCACAACCACACTCACACATCACACCCACACACACTCACACATCACACCCACTCACCCACACTCACTCACACCCACACTCACACCCACACTCACTCACACCCACACTCACACACACTCACACATCACACCCACACACACCCACAGATCACACTCAGACATCACACTCAGACATCACACTCAGACATCACACTCAGACATCACACTCAGACATCACACTCAGACATCACACCCATACATCACACTCACATATCACACATCACAATCACACATCACACCCACACACACGGTCACACTCACACATCACACCCACACATCACACTCACATATCACACATCACAATCACACATCACACCCACACACACCGTCACACTCACACATCACACCCACACATCACACCCACAGTCACACATCACACCCACAGTCACACCCACACCCACACCCACACTCACCCACACATCACACCCACACATCACACCCACACTCACACTCACACCCACACTTACACTCACACCCACACCCACACATCACACCCACACACAAATGACACCCACACTCACACACACTCACATATCACACTCACATATCAAACTCACACCCACACCTCACACACACCCTCACACACACCCTCACACACACCCTCACACACACCCTCACACTCACACCCACACATCACACCCACACACACTCACACATCACACTCACACCCACACCTCACACCCTCAGACACACCCTCATGCACACCCTCACACTCACACCCACACATCACACCCACACTCACACCCACACCCACAGGCACTCACACTCTCACACTCACACTCACACTGTCACACATCCCTCCAACACCCACACCCACACTCACTCACACATCACACCCACACATACCCTCACACTCACACACACCCTCACACTCACACACACCCTCACACTCACACACACCCTCACACCCACCCTCACACCCACACTCACAACCACACTCACACATCACACCCATACACACTCACACATCACACCCACACTCACTCACACCCACACTCACACTCACTCACACATCACACACACTCACACACCACACCCACAGATCACACTCAGACATCACACTCAGACATCACACTCAGACATCACACTCAGACATCACACCCACACATCACACTCACATATCACACATCACAATCACACATCACACCCACACACACCGTCACACTCACACATCACACCCACACACACCGTCACACTCACACATCACACCCACACATCACACTCACATATCACACATCACACCCACACACACCGTCACACTCACACATCACACCCACACATCACACCCACAGTCACACATCACACCCACAGTCACACATCACACCCACACTCACACATCACACCCACACTCACACCCACACTCACACCCACACTCACACCCACACTCACCCACACATCACACCCACACTCACTCACACCCACACTTACACTCACACACACACTCACACCCACACGCACTCACACTCTCACACTCACACATCACACCCACACTCACACTGTCACACATCCCTCCAACACCCACATCCACACTCACTCACACATCACACCCACACATCACACCCACACATACCCTCACACTCACACACACCCTCACACACACCCTCACACTCACACACACCCTCACACCCACACTCACACCCACACTCACACCCACACTCACACCCACACTCACACCCACACTCACACCCACACTCAAGCTCACGCTCACACATCACACTCACTCTCACACCCACACTCACAACACTCACACATCACACCCATACACACTCACACATCACACCCACACTCACCCACACTCACACACCCACACTCACTCACACCCACACTCACACACCCACACTCACACTCACTCACACATCACACCCACACACACTCACACACCACACCCACAGATCACACTCAGACATCACACTCAGACATCACACTCAGACATCACACTCAGACATCACACCCACACATCACACTCAGACATCACACCCACACATCACACTCACATATCACACATCACAATCACACATCACACCCACACACACCGTCACACTCACACATCACACCCACACACACCGTCACACTCACACATCACACCCACACATCACACTCACATATCACACATCACACCCACACACACCGTCACACTCACACATCACACCCACACATCACACCCACACCCACACATCACACCCACAGTCACACATCACACCCACAGTCACACATCACACCCACAGTCACACATCACACCCACAGTCACACATCACACCCACACCCACACTCACCCACACATCACACCCACACTCACTCACACCCACACTTACACTCACACCCACACCCACACATCACACCCACACTCACACTGTCACACATCACACCCACACACAAATGACACCCATACTCACACACACTCACACATCACACTCACACATCACACTCACACATCACACTCACATATCACACTCACACCCACACTCTCACACACAACCTCACACACAACCTCACACACAACCTCACACTCACACCCACACATCACACCCACACACACTCACACATCACACTCACATATCACACTCACACCCACGCCTCACACCCACACTCACACCCACACCCACACTCACACCCACACTCACCCACACATCACACCCACACTCACTCACACCCACACTTACACTCACACCCACACTCATTCACACATCACACCCACTCACACATCACACCCACACATCACACCCACACATCACACCCACACATCACACCCACACCCACACTCACACTCACACATCACACCCACACTCACACCCACACTCACATGCACACCCACACTCACACCCACACTCACCCACACATCACACCCACACTCACTCACACCCACACTTACACTCACACCCACACTCATTCACACATCACACCCACTCACACATCACACCCACACATCACACCCACACATCACACCCACACCCACACTCACACTCACACATCACACCCACACTCACACCCACACTCACATGCACACCACACTCACACCCACACGCACTCACACTCTCACACTCACACATCACACCCACACTCACACTCACACTGTCACACATCCCTCCAACACCCACACTCACTCACACATCACACCCACACATCACACCCACACATACCCTCACACTCACACACACCCTCACACTCACACACACCCTCACACCCACACTCACACCCACACTCACACCCACACTTAAGCTCACGCTCACACATCACACTCACACTAACTCTCACACCCACACTCACAACCACACTCACACATCACACCCACACACACTCACACATCACACCCACACTCACCCACACTCACTCACACCCACACTCACTCACACCCACACTCACTCACACCCACACTCACTCACACCCACACATCACACCCACACACCACACCCACAGATCACACTCAGACATCACACTCAGACATCACACCCACACATCACACCCACACACACCGTCACACCCACACACACCGTCACACTCACACATCACACCCACACACACCGTCACACTCACACATCACACCCACACATCACACCCACACACACCGTCACACTCACACATCACACCCACACATCACACCCACAGTCACACATCACACCCACACTCACACCCACACTCACACCCACACTCACACCCACACTCACACCCACACTCACACCCACACTCACACCCACACTCACACCCACACTCACACCCACACTCACTCACACCCACACTTACACTCACACCCACACCCACACATCACACCCACACTCACACTGTCACACATCACACCCACACACAAATGACACCCACACTCACACACACTCACACATCACACTCACACATCACACTCACATATCACACTCACATATCACACTCACACCCACTCTCACACTCACACCTACACATCACACCCACATATCACACTCACACCCACACTCACCCACACATCACACCCACAGTCACACATCACACCCACACTCACACCCACACTCACACCCACACTCACACCCACACTCACTCACACCCACACTTACACTCACACCCACACCCACACATCACACCCACACTCACACTGTCACACATCACACCCACACACAAATAACACCCACACTCACACACACTCACACATCACACTCACATATCACACTCACATATCACACTCACATATCACACTCACACCCACACCTCACACACACTCTCACACACACCCTCACACTCACACCCACACATCACACCCACACACACTCACACATCACACTCACATATCACACTCACACCCACACTCACCCACACATCACACCCACACTCACTCACACCCACACTCATTCACACATCAAACCCACTCACACATCACACCCACACATCACACCCACACACACACTCACACATCACACCCACACTCACATGCACACACACACTCACACCCACACTCACATGCACACTCACATGCACACACACACTCACACCCACACGCACTCACACTCTCACACTCACACATCACACCCACACTCACACTGTCACACATCCCTCCAACACCCACACCCACACTCACCCACACATCACACCCACACATCACACCCACACATCACCTCACACTCACACCCACACATACCCTCACACTCACACCCACACCCACACCCACACTCACACTCACACCCACACTCACACCCACACTCACACTCACACTGTCACACATCACACCCACACACAAATGACACCCACACTCACACACACTCACACATCACACTCACACATCACACTCACATATCACACTCACATATCACACTCACATATCACACTCACACCCACACTCTCACACACAACCTCACACACAACCTCACACACAACCTCACACACAACCTCACACTCACACCCACACATCACACCCACACACACTCACACATCACACTCACATATCACACTCACACCCACGCCTCACACCCACACTCACACCCACACCCACACTCACACCCACACTCACCCACACATCACACCCACACTCACTCACACCCACACTTACACTCACACCCACACTCATTCACACATCACACCCACTCACACATCACACCCACACATCACACCCACACATCACACCCACACCCACACTCACACTCACACATCACACCCACACTCACACCCACACTCACATGCACACCCACACTCACACCCACACTCACCCACACATCACACCCACACTCACTCACACCCACACTTACACTCACACCCACACTCATTCACACATCACACCCACTCACACATCACACCCACACATCACACCCACACATCACACCCACACATCACACCCACACCCACACTCACACTCACACATCACACCCACACTCACATGCACACACACACTCACACCCACACGCACTCACACTCTCACACTCACACATCACACCCACACTCACACTCACACTGTCACACATCCCTCCAACACCCACACTCACTCACACATCACACCCACACATCACACCCACACATACCCTCACACTCACACACACCCTCACACTCACACACACCCTCACACACACCCTCACACCCACACTCACACTCACGCTCACACCCACACTTAAGCTCACGCTCACACATCACACTCACACTAACTCTCACACCCACACTCACAACCACACTCACACATCACACCCACACATCACACCCACACTCACCCACACTCACTCACACCCACACTCACTCACACCCACACTCACTCACACCCACACTCACTCACACCCACACATCACACCCACACACCACACCCACAGATCACACTCAGACATCACACTCAGACATCACACTCAGACATCACACCCACACATCACACTCACATATCACACATCACACCCACACACACCGTCACACTCACACATCACACCCACACACACCGTCACACTCACACATCACACCCACACACACCGTCACACTCACACATCACACCCACACACACCGTCACACTCACACATCACACCCACACATCACACCCACAGTCACACATCACACCCACACTCACACCCACACTCACACCCACACTCACTCACACCCACACTTACACTCACACCCACACCCACACATCACACCCACACTCACACTGTCACACATCACACCCACACACAAATGACACCCACACTCACACACACTCACACATCACACTCACACATCACACTCACATATCACACTCACATATCACACTCACATATCACACTCACACCCACACCTCACACACACTCTCACACACACCCTCACACTCACACCCACACATCACACCCACACACACTCACACATCACACTCACATATCACACTCACACCCACACTCACCCACACATCACACCCACAGTCACACATCACACCCACAGTCACACATCACACCCACACTCACACCCACACTCACACCCACACTCACACCCACACTCACTCACACCCACACTTACACTCACACCCACACCCACACATCACACCCACACTCACACTGTCACACATCACACCCACACACAAATAACACCCACACTCACACACACTCACACATCACACTCACATATCACACTCACATATCACACTCACACCCACACCTCACACACACTCTCACACACACCCTCACACTCACACCCACACATCACACCCACACACACTCACACATCACACTCACATATCACACTCACACCCACACTCACCCACACATCACACCCACACTCACTCACACCCACACTCATTCACACATCACACCCACTCACACATCACACCCACACACACACTCACACATCACACCCACACTCACATGCACACTCACATGCACACACACACTCACACCCACACTCACATGCACACTCACATGCACACTCACATGCACACACACACTCACACCCACACGCACTCACACTCTCACACTCACACATCACACCCACACTCACACTGTCACACATCCCTCCAACACCCACACCCACACTCACCCACACATCACACCCACACATCACACCCACACATCACACCCACACATCACCTCACACTCACACCCACACATACCCTCACACTCACACCCACACCCACACCCACACCCACACCCACACCCACACTCACACCCACACTCACACCCACACTCACATGCACACACACACTCACACCCACACGCACTCACACTCACACTCACACTCTCACACATCACACCCACACTCACACTGTCACACATCCCTCCAACACCCACACCCACACTCACTCACACATCACACCCACACATCACACCCACACATCACACCCACACATCACACCCACACATCACACCCACACTCACACCCACACATCACCTCACACTCACACCCACACCCACACCCACACCCACACTCACACCCACACTCACACCCACACATCACACCCACACATCACACCCACACATCACACCCACACTCACTCACACTTACACTCACACCCACACCCACACATCACACCCACACTCACACTGTCACACATCACACCCACACACAAATGACACCCACACTCACACACACTCACACATCACACTCACATATCACACTCACATATCACACTCACACCCACTCTCACACACACCCTCACACTCACACCCACACATCACACCCACACACACTCACACCCACACCTCACACCCACACTCACACCCACACCCACCCCCACACCCACACTCACACCCACACTCACCCACACATCACACCCACACTCACTCACACCCACACTTACACACACCCACACTCATTCACACATCACACCCACTCACACATCACACCCACACATCACACCCACACATCACACTCACACATCACACCCACACATCACACCCACACTCACATGCACACTCACATGCACACACACACTCACACCCACACGCAATCACACTCTCACACTCACACATCACACCCACACTCACACTGTCACACATCCCTCCAACACCCACACGCACACTCACTCACACATCACACCCACACATCACACCCACACATCACACCCACACATCACCTCACACTCACACCCACACATACCCTCACACTCACACCCACACCCACACTCACACCCACACCCACACCCACACCCACACTCACACTCACACTCACACTCACACCCACACTCACACCCACACTTATACTCACACCCACACTCATTCACACATCACACCCACTCACACATCACACCCACACATCACACTCACACCCACACTCACACCCACACTCACACCCACACACACCCACACTCACACTGACACCCACACTTACACTCACACCCACACCCACACTCACACTGTCACACATCACACCCACACACAAATGACACCCACACTCACACACACTCACATATCACACTCACATATCACACTCACATATCACACACACCCACACCTCACACACACCCTCACACTCACACCCACACATCACACCCACACACACTCACACATCACACTCACATATCACACTCACACCCACACCTCACACCCACACCCACAC
This sequence comes from Isurus oxyrinchus, assembly GCA_026770705.1. NCBI lineage: Eukaryota > Metazoa > Chordata > Chondrichthyes > Lamniformes > Lamnidae > Isurus > Isurus oxyrinchus. The sequence goes on from JANJGN010001991.1 coordinate 69,275, forward strand.
TCACCCACACATCACACCCACACTCACTCACACCCACACTCATTCACACATCACACCCACTCACACATCACACCCACACATCACACCCACACATCACACTCACACCCACACTCAGACCCACACTCACACCCACACACACTCACACATCACACCCACACTCACACCCACACTCACATGCACACTCACATGCACACACACACTCACACCCACACGCACTCACACTCTCACATCACACCCACACACACTGTCACACATCCCTCCAACACCCACACGCACACTCACTCACACATCACACCCACACATCACACCCACACATCACACCCACACATCACACCCACACATCACACCCACACATACCCCCACACTCACACCCACACCCACACTCACACCCACACCCACACTCACCCACACATCACACCCACACTCACTCACACCCACACTTACACTCACACCCACTCACACATCACACTCACACTCACACATCCACACTCACACATCCACACTCACACATCCACACTCACACATCCACACTCACACATCCACACTCACACATCCACACTCACACATCCACACTCACACATCCACACTCACACCCACACATCACACCCACACTCACACACATCACACTCACACCCACACCCACACTCACACCCAGACTCACACCCACACTCACACCCACTCACACAGCCACTCACGCTCACACATCACACCCACACTCAATCTCACACCCACACTCACATCCACACTCACACATCACACCCACACACTCTCACACATCACACCCACACTCACCCACACTCACTCACACATCACACCCACACTCACACTCACACCCACACTCATTCACACATCACACCCACTCACACATCACACCCACACATCACACTCACACATCACACTCACACATCACACTCACTCACACATCACACACACACCCACACCCACATCCACACCCACACTCACACTCACACTCAGACCCACACACACATCACACCCACACCCACAGATCACACCCACACGCACACCCACACCCACACTCACGCTCACGCTCACACATCACACCCACACTAACTCTCACACCCACACTCACAACCACACTCACACATCACACCCACACACACTCACACATCACACCCACACTCACCCACACTCACTCACACCCACACACACTCACACATCACACCCACACACACTCACACACCACACCCACAGATCACACTCAGACATCACATTCAGACATCACACTCACACATCACACCCACATATCACACATCACAATCACACATCACACCCACACACACCGTCACACTCACACATCACACCCACACATCACACCCACAGTCACACATCACACCCACACTCACACCCACTCCCACACCCACACCCACACCCACACTCACACTCACACTCACACCCACACTCACACCCACACCCACACACACCCACACTCACACCCACACTCACACCCACACCCACACTCACACCCACACATCACACCCACACTCACACTGTCACACATCACACCCACACACAAATGACACCCACACTCATACACACTCACACACACACATCACACTCACACATCACACTCACATATCACACTCACACCCACACCTCACACCCTCACACACACCCCCACACACATCACACTCACACCCACACGCACTCACACTCTCACACTCACACATCACACCCACACATCACACTCACACATCACACCCACAAATCACACCCACACATCATACTCACACATCACACCCATACATCACAATCATACATCACACCCACACATCACACCCACACACACACCCTCACTCACACCCTCACTCACACTCACACCCACACTCACACCCACACTCACACCCACACTCACACCCACACTCACACCCACACTCACACCCACACTCACACCCACATCCACACCCACACATCACACCCACACATCACACCCACACATCACACCCACACTCACTGTCACACATCACACCCACACACAAATGACACCCACACTCACACATCACACTCACACATCACACTCACACATCACACTCACACATCACACTCCACACACACCCTCACACACCCTCACACACACCCCCACACACATCACACTCACACCCACACCTCACACCCTCACACACATCCTCACACTCACACCCACACTCACACCCACACTCACATGCACACACACACTCACACTCTCACACTCACACATCACACCCACACATCATACTCACACCCACACATCACAATCACACATCACACCCATACATCACAATCATACATCACACCCACACATCACACTCACACACACCCACACTCACACCCACACTCACACCCACACTCACACACCCACACTCACACACCCACACTCACACACCCACACTCACACACCCACACTCACACATCCACACTCACACATCCACACTCACACATCCACACTCACACTCACACCCACACATCACACCGACACTCACCCACACACATCACACCCACACCCACACACATCACACCCACACTCACACCCACACCCACACCCACACTCACACCCACACTCACACACCCACACTCACACACCCACACTCACACACCCACACTCACACACCCACACTCACACACCCACACTCACACATCCACACTCACACTCACACCCACACATCACACCCACACTCACACCCACACCCACACACATCACACTCACACCCACACTCACACAGCCACTCACACACCCACACTCACGCTCACACATCACACCCACACTCAATCTCACACCCACACTCACATCCACACATCACACCCACACTCACACTGTCACACATCACACCCACACACAAATGACACCCACACTCACACACACTCACACATCACACTCACACATCACACTCACACATCACACTCACACATCACACTCACATATCACACTCCACACACACCCTCACACACACCCCCACACACATCACACTCACACCCTCACACACATCCTCACACTCACACCCACACTCACACCCACACTCACACCCACACTCACACCCACACTCACACCCACACTCACACTCACACCCACACCCACACCCACACCCACACCCACACCCACACTCACACACCCACACTCACACACCCACACTCACACACCCACACTCACACACCCACACTCACACACCCACACTCACACTCACACCCACACATCACACCCACACTCACACCCACACCCACACACATCACACTCACACCCACACTCACACAGCCACTCACACACCCACACTCACGCTCACACATCACACCCACACTCAATCTCACACCCACACTCACATCCACACATCACACCCACACTCACACTGTCACACATCACACCCACACACAAATGACACCCACACTCACACACACTCACACATCACACTCACACATCACACTCACACATCACACTCACATATCACACTCACATATCACACCCTCACACACACCCCCATACACATCACACTCACACCCACACCTCACACCCTCACACACATCCTCACACTCACACCCACACTCACACCCACACTCACACCCACACTCACATGCACACACACACTCACACCCACACGCACTCACACTCTCACACTCACACATCACACCCACACATCACACCCACACATCATACTCACACCCACACATCACAATCACACATCACACCCATACATCACAATCATACATCACACCCACACATCACACTCACTCACACCCACACTCACACCCACACTCACACCCACACTCACACCCACACTCACACCCACACTCACACACCCACACTCACACACCCACACCCACACTCACACACCCACACACCCACACTCACACATCCACACTCACACCCACACATCCACACTCACACTCACACTCACACCCACACTCACACACATCACACTCACACCCACACCCACACACATCACACCCACACTCACACCCACACTCACACCCACACCCACACTCACACCCACACTCACACCCACACTCACACACCCACACCCACACTCACACACCCACACACCCACACTCACACATCCACACTCACACCCACACATCCACACTCACACTCACACTCACACCCACACTCACACACATCACACTCACACCCACACCCACACACATCACACCCACACTCACACCCACACTCACACCCACACCCACACTCACACCCACACTCACACCCACACTCACACCCACACTCACACTCACACCCACACTCACACCCACACCCACACCCACACCCACACTCACACCCACACTCACACCCACACTCACACCCACACTCACACCCACACTCACACCCACACTCACACCCACACTCACACCCACACTCACACACCCACACTCACACACCCACACTCACACACCCACACTCACACACCCACACTCACACATCCACACTCACACTCACACCCACACATCACACCCACACTCACACCCACACTCACACAGCCACTCACACACCCACACTCACGCTCACACATCACACCCACACTCAATCTCACACCCACACTCACATCCACACTCACACATCACACCCACACACTCACACATCACACCCACACTCACACCCACACTCACACCCACACTCACACCCACTCACACACCCACACTCACACACCCACACTCACACACCCACACTCACACACCCACACTCACACACCCACACTCACACACCCACACTCACACTCACACCCACACATCACACCCACACTCACACCCACACCCACACACATCACACTCACACCCACACAGCCACTCACACACCCACACTCACACATCACACCCACACTCAATCTCACACCCACACTCACATCCACACTCACACATCACACCCACACACTCACACATCACACCCACACTCACTCACACATCACACCCACACTCAAACACCCACACTCACACTCACACCCACACTCATTCACACAACACACCCACTCACACATCACACCCACACATCACACTCACACATCACACTCACTCATACATCACACACACACCCACACCCACACTCACACCCACACTCACACCCACACACACATCACACCCACACTCACACCCACAGATCACACCCACACGCACACCCACACCCACACTCACGCTCACGCTCACACATCACACCCACACTAACTCTCACACCCACACTCACAACCACACACACACATCACACCCACACACACTCACACATCACACCCACACATCACACTCACAATCACACATCACACCCACACACACCGTCACACTCACACATCACACCCACACCCACACCCACACCCACACTCACACCCACACCCACACTCACACCCACACTCACACCCACACTCACACCCACACTCACACCCACACTCACACCCACACTCACACCCACACTCACACCCACACTCACACCCACACTCACACCCACACTCACACCCACACTCACACCCACACTCACACCCACACTCACACCCACACTCACACCCACACTCACACCCACACTCACACCCACACTCACACCCACACTCACACCCACACTCACACCCACACTCACACCCACACTCACACCCACACTCACACCCACACTCACACACCCACTCACACACCCACACTCACACACCCACACTCACACACCCACACTCACACATCCACACTCACACTCACACCCACACTCACACACATCACACTCACACCCACACCCACACACATCACACTCACACCCACACTCACACAGCCACTCACACACCCACACTCACGCTCACACATCACACCCACACTCAATCTCACACCCACACTCACATCCACACTCACACATCACACCCACACACTCTCACACATCACACCCACACTCACCCACACTCACTCACACATCACACCCACACTCAAACACCCACACTCACACTCACACCCACACTCATTCACACAACACACCCACTCACACATCACACCCACACATCACACTCACACATCACACTCACTCATACATCACACACACACCCACACCCACACCCACACTCACACCCACACTCAGACCCACACACACATCACACCCACACTCACACCCACAGATCACACCCACGCGCACACCCACACCCACACTCACGCTCACGCTCACACATCACACCCACACTAACTCTCACACCCACACTCACAACCACACACACACATCACACCCACACACACTCACACATCTCACCCACACTCACTCACACCCACACTCACTCACACCCACACTCACACTCACACATCACACCCACACTCACACATCACACCCACACACACTCACACACCACACCCACAGATCACACTCAGACATCACATTCAGACATCACACTCACACATCACACCCACACATCACACTCACAATCACACATCACACCCACACACACCGTCACACTCACACATCACACCCACACATCACACCCACAGTCACACATCACACCCACACCCACACATCACACCCACACCCACACCCACACCCACACTCACACCCACACTCACACCCACACCCACACTCACACCCACACACACCCACACTCACACCCACACTCACACCCACACCCACACTCACACATCACACCCACACACACTCACACACCACACCCACAGATCACACTCAGACATCACACTCAGACATCACACTCACACATCACACCCACACATCACACTCACAATCACACATCACACCCACACACACCGTCACACTCACACATCACACCCACACATCACACCCACAGTCACACATCACACCCACAGTCACACATCACACCCACACCCACACCCACACCCACACTCACACCCACACTCACACCCACACTCACACCCACACTCACACCCACACTCACACCCACACTCACACCCACACTCACACTCACACCCACACTCACACCCACACTCACACTCACACCCACACCCACACTCACACCCACACACACCCACACTCACACCCACACCCACACCCACACTCACACATCACACTCACACCCACACTCACACTCACACTCACACTCACACCCACACTCACACCCACACTCACACTCACACCCACACTCACACCCACACTCACACCCACACTCACACTCACACCCACACTCACACCCACACCCACACTCACACCCACACACACCCACACTCACACCCACACTCACACCCACACTCACACATCACACTCACACCCACACTCACACTCACACTCACACTCACACATCACACCCACACTCACACTCACACTCACACTCACACCCACACACACTCACACCCACACTCACACCCACACTCACACCCACACTCACACCCACACTCACACCCACACTCACACTGTCACACATCACACCCACACACAAATGACACCCACACTCACCCACACTCACACATCACACTCACATATCACACTCACATATCACACTCACACCCACACCTCACACACACTCTCACACACACCCTCACACACACCCTCACACTCACACCCACACATCACACCCACACCTCACACCCTCAGACACACCCTCACGCACACCCTCACGCACACCCTAACGCACACACCCACACATCACACCCACACTCACACCCACACTCACACCCACACGCACTCACACTCTCACACTCACACTCTCACACTCACACCCACACTCACACTGTCACACAACCCTCCAACACCCACACCCACACTCACTCACACATCACACCCACACATCACACCCACACTCACACCCACACTCACACCCACACCCACACCCACACTCACACTCACACCCACACTCACACCCACACATCACACCCACACTCACTCACACCCACACTTACACTCACACCCACACCCACACATCACACCCACACTCACACACACTCACACATCACACTCACACATCACACTCACATATCACACTCACATATCACACTCACACCCACACCTCACACACACTCTCACACACACCCTCACACTCACACCCACACATCACACCCACATCACACTCACATATCACACTCACACCCACACCCACACTCACACCCACACTCACCCACACATCACACTCACTCACACCCACACTTACACACACCCACACTCATTCACACATCACACCCACTCACACATCACACCCACACATCACACCCACACATCACACTCACACCCACACTCACACCCACACTCACACTCACACACACCCACACATCACACCCACACACACTCACACATCACACTCACATATCACACTCACACCCACACCTCACACCCACACTCACACCCACACTCACACTCACACCCACACTCACACCCACACCCACACTCACACCCACACACACCCACACTCACACCCACACTCACACCCACACTCACACATCACACTCACACATCACACTCACACTCACACTCACACTCACACTCACACATCACACCCACACTCACACTCACACTCACACTCACACTCACACCCACACACACTCACACCCACACTCACACCCACACTCACACCCACACTCACACCCACACTCACACCCACACTCACACTGTCACACATCACACCCACACACAAATGACACCCACACTCACCCACACTCACACATCACACTCACATATCACACTCACATATCACACTCACACCCACACCTCACACACACTCTCACACACACCCTCACACACACCCTCACACTCACACCCACACATCACACCCACACCTCACACCCTCAGACACACCCTCACGCACACCCTCACGCACACCCTAACGCACACACCCACACATCACACCCACACTCACACCCACACTCACACCCACACGCACTCACACTCTCACACTCACACTCTCACACTCACACCCACACTCACACTGTCACACAACCCTCCAACACCCACACCCACACTCACTCACACATCACACCCACACATCACACCCACACTCACACCCACACTCACACCCACACTCACACCCACACCCACACCCACACTCACACTCACACCCACACTCACACCCACACATCACACCCACACTCACTCACACCCACACTTACACTCACACCCACACCCACACATCACACCCACACTCACACACACTCACACATCACACTCACACATCACACTCACATATCACACTCACATATCACACTCACACCCACACCTCACACACACTCTCACACACACCCTCACACTCACACCCACACATCACACCCACATCACACTCACATATCACACTCACACCCACACCCACACTCACACCCACACTCACCCACACATCACACTCACTCACACCCACACTTACACACACCCACACTCATTCACACATCACACCCACTCACACATCACACCCACACATCACACCCACACATCACACTCACACCCACACTCACACCCACACTCACACTCACACACACCCACACATCACACCCACACACACTCACACATCACACTCACATATCACACTCACACCCACACCTCACACCCACACTCACACCCACACCCACACCCACCCACACATCACACCCACACTCACTCACACCCACACTTACACCCACACTCATTCACACATCACACCCACTCACACATCACACCCACACATCACACCCACACATCACACTCACACCCACACTCACACTCACACATCACACCCACACTCACACCCACACTCACACCCACACTCACACCCACACTCACATGCACACTCACATTCACACACACACTCACACCCACACGCACTCACACTCTCACACTCACACATCACACCCACACTCACACTGTCACACATCCCTCCAACACCCACACGCACACTCACTCACACATCACACCCACACATCACACCCACACTCACACCCACACATCACCTCACACTCACACCCACACTCACACCCACACTTACACTCACACCCACACTCATTCACACATCACACCCACTCACACATCACACCCACACATCACACTCACACCCACACTCACACCCACACTCACACCCACACCCACACTCACACCCACACCCACACTCACACTGTCACACATCACACCCACACACAAATGACACCCACACTCACACACACTCACACATCACACTCACATATCACACTCACATATCACACTCACATATCACACTCACATATCACACTCACACCCACACCTCACACACACTCTCACACCCACACCCACACCCACCCACACATCACACCCACACTCACTCACACCCACACTTACACCCACACTCATTCACACATCACACCCACTCACACATCACACCCACACATCACACCCACACATCACACTCACACCCACACTCACACTCACACATCACACCCACACTCACACCCACACTCACACCCACACTCACACCCACACTCACATGCACACTCACATTCACACACACACTCACACCCACACGCACTCACACTCTCACACTCACACATCACACCCACACTCACACTGTCACACATCCCTCCAACACCCACACGCACACTCACTCACACATCACACCCACACATCACACCCACACTCACACCCACACATCACCTCACACTCACACCCACACTCACACCCACACTTACACTCACACCCACACTCATTCACACATCACACCCACTCACACATCACACCCACACATCACACTCACACCCACACTCACACCCACACTCACACCCACACCCACACTCACACCCACACCCACACTCACACTGTCACACATCACACCCACACACAAATGACACCCACACTCACACACACTCACACATCACACTCACATATCACACTCACATATCACACTCACATATCACACTCACATATCACACTCACACCCACACCTCACACACACTCTCACACACACCCTCACACTCACACCCACACATCACACCCACACACACTCACACATCACACTCACATATCACACTCACACCCACACCTCACACCCACACCCACACTCACCCACACATCACACCCACACTCACTCACACCCACACTTACACACACCCACACTCATTCACACATCACACCCACTCACACATCACACCCACACATCACACCCACACCCACACTCACACCCACACTCACACCCACACACACTCACACATCACACCCACACTCACACCCACACTCACATGCACACTCACATGCACACACACACTCACACCCACACGCATCACACTCTCACATCACACCCACACTCACACTGTCACACATCCCTCCAACACCCACACGCACACTCACTCACACATCACACCCACACATCACACCCACACTCACACCCACACATCACCTCACACTCACACCCACACCCACACCCACACTCACACTCACACCCACACTCACACCCACACTTACACTCACACCCACACTCATTCACACATCACACCCACTCACACATCACACCCACACATCACACTCACACCCACACTCACACCCACACCCACACCCACACATCACACCCACACTCACACTGTCACACATCACACCCACACACAAATGACACCCACACTCACACACACTCACACATCACACTCACATATCACACTCACATATCACACTCACACCCACACCTCACACACACTCTCACACACACCCTCACACTCACACCCACACATCACACCCACACACACTCACACATCACACTCACATATCACACTCACACCCACACCTCACACCCACACCCACACTCACCCACACATCACACCCACACTCACTCACACCCACACTTACACACACCCACACTCATTCACACATCACACCCACTCACACATCACACCCACACATCACACCCACACATCACACTCACACCCACACTCACACCCACACTCACACCCACACTCACACCCACACTCACACCCACACTCACACCCACACTCACACCCACACACACTCACACATCACACCCACACTCACACTCACATGCACACACACACTCACACCCACACACACTCACACTCTCACACTCACACATCACACCCACACTCACACTGTCACACATCCCTCCAACACCCACACGCACACTCACTCACACATCACACCCACACATCACACCCACACATCACACCCACACATCACCTCACACTCACACCCACACATACCCTCACACTCACACCCACACCCACACTCACACCCACACTCACCCACACATCACACCCACACTCACTCACACCCACACACACTCACACTCTCACACTCACACATCACACCCACACTCACACTGTCACACATCCCTCCAACACCCACACGCACACTCACTCACACATCACACCCACACATCACACCCACACATCACACCCACACTCACACCCACACATCACCTCACACCCACACCCACACTCACACTCACACTCACACCCACACTCACACTTACACTCACACCCACACTCATTCACACATCACACCCACACATCACACTCACACCCACACTCACACCCACACTCACACCCACACCCACACCCACACTCACACCCACACCCACACTCACACCCACACCCACACATCACACCCACACTCACACTGTCACACATCACACCCACACACAAATGACACCCACACTCACACACACTCACACATCACACTCACATATCACACTCACATATCACACTCACACCCACACCTCACACACACTCTCACACACACCCTCACACTCACACCCACACATCACACCCACACACACTCACACATCACACTCACATATCACACTCACACCCACACCCACCCACACATCACACCCACACTCACTCACACCCACACTTACACACACCCACACTCATTCACACATCACACCCACTCACACATCACACCCACACATCACACCCACACATCACACTCACACCCACACTCACACCCACACTCACACCCACACACACTCACACATCACACCCACACTCACACCCACACTCACATGCACACTCACATGCACACTCACACCCACACGCACTCACACTCTCACACTCACACATCACACCCACACTCACACTGTCACACATCCCTCCAACACCCACACGCACACTCACTCACACATCACACCCACACATCACACCCACACATCACACCCACACATCACACCCACACATCACCTCACACTCACACCCACACATACCCTCACACTCACACCCACACCCACACCCACACTCACACCCACACCCACATCACACCCACACTCACTCACACCCACACTTACACTCACACCCACACTCATTCACACATCACACCCACTCACACATCACACCCACACTCACACCCACAGATCACACCCACACGCACACCCACACTCACGCTCACGCTCACACATCACACCCACACTAACTCTCACACCCACACTCACAACCACACACACACATCACACCCACACACACTCACACATCACACCCACACATCACACTCACAATCACACATCACACCCACACACACCGTCACACTCACACATCACACCCACACATCACACCCACAGTCACACATCACACCCACAGTCACACATCACACCCACAGTCACACATCACACCCACACCCACACCCACACCCACACCCACACTCACACCCACACTCACACCCACACTCACACCCACACTCACACTCACACCCACACTCACACCCACACTCACACCCACACTCACACCCACACTCACACCCACACTCACACCCACACTCACACCCACACTCACACCCACACCCACACCCACACTCACACACCCACTCACACACCCACACTCACACACCCACACTCACACACCCACACTCACACACCCACACTCACACATCCACACTCACACTCACACCCACACTCACACACATCACACTCACACCCACACCCACACACATCACACTCACACCCACACTCACACAGCCACTCACACACCCACACTCACGCTCACACATCACACCCACACTCAATCTCACACCCACACTCACATCCACACTCACACATCACACCCACACACTCTCACACATCACACCCACACTCACCCACACTCACTCACACATCACACCCACACTCAAACACCCACACTCACACTCACACCCACACTCATTCACACAACACACCCACTCACACATCACACCCACACATCACACTCACACATCACACTCACTCATACATCACACACACACCCACACCCACACTCACACCCACACTCAGACCCACACACACATCGCACCCACACTCACACCCACAGATCACACCCACGCGCACACCCACACCCACACTCACGCTCACGCTCACACATCACACCCACACTAACTCTCACACCCACACTCACAACCACACACACACATCACACCCACACACACTCACACATCTCACCCACACTCACTCACACCCACACTCACTCACACCCACACTCACACTCACACATCTCACCCACACACACTCACACACCACACCCACACTCACCCACACATCACACCCACACTCACACTGTCACACATCCCTCCAACACCCACACGCACACTCACTCACACATCACACCCACACATCACACCCACACATCACACCCACACATCACACCCACACTCACACCCACACATCACCTCACACCCACACCCACACTCACACTCACACTCACACCCACACTCACACTCACACCCACACTCATTCACACATCACACCCACTCACACATCACACCCACACATCACACTCACACCCACACTCACACCCACACTCACACCCACACTCACACCCACACTCACACCCACACCCACACTCACACCCACACCCACACATCACACCCACACTCACACTGTCACACATCACACCCACACACAAATGACACCCACACTCACACACACTCACACATCACACTCACATATCACACTCACATATCACACTCACACCCACACCTCACACACACTCTCACACACACCCACACATCACACCCACACACACTCACACATCACACTCACATATCACACTCACACCCACACCTCACACCCACACCCACACTCACCCACACATCACACCCACACTCACTCACACCCACACTTACACACACCCACACTCATTCACACATCACACCCACTCACACATCACACCCACACATCACACTCACACCCACACTCACACCCACACTCACACCCACACACACTCACACATCACACCCACACTCACACCCACACTCACATGCACACTCACACCCACACGCACTCACACTCTCACACTCACACATCACACCCACACTCACACTGTCACACATCCCTCCAACACCCACACGCACACTCACTCACACATCACACCCACACATCACACCCACACATCACACCCACACATCACACCCACACATCACACCCACACATCACACCCACACATCACCTCACTCACACCCACACATACCCTCACACTCACACCCACACCCACACCCACACTCACACCCACACCCACATCACACCCACACTCACTCACACCCACACTTACACTCACACCCACACTCATTCACACATCACACCCACTCACACATCACACCCACACTCACACCCACAGATCACACCCACACGCACACCCACACTCACGCTCACGCTCACACATCACACCCACACTAACTCTCACACCCACACTCACAACCACACACACACATCACACCCACACATCACACTCACAATCACACATCACACCCACACACACCGTCACACTCACACATCACACCCACACATCACACCCACACCCACACATCACACCCACAGTCACACATCACACCCACACCCACACCCACACTCACACCCACACTCACACCCACACTCACACCCACACTCACACCCACACTCACACCCACACTCACACCCACACTCACACCCACACCCACACTCACACCCACACTCACACACCCACTCACACACCCACACTCACACACCCACACTCACACACCCACACTCACACACCCACACTCACACATCCACACTCACACATCCATACTCACACTCACACCCACATCACACTCACACCCACACCCACACACATCACACTCACACCCACACTCACACAGCCACTCACACACCCACACTCACGCTCACACATCACACCCACACTCAATCTCACACCCACACTCACATCCACACTCACACATCACACCCACACACTCTCACACATCACACCCACACTCACCCACACTCACTCACACATCACACCCACACTCAAACACCCACACTCACACTCACACCCACACTCATTCACACAACACACCCACTCACACATCACACCCACACATCACACTCACACATCACACTCACTCATACATCACACACACACCCACACCCACACCCACACTCACACCCACACTCACACCCACAGATCACACCCACGCGCACACCCACACCCACACTCACGCTCACGCTCACACATCACACCCACACTAACTCTCACACCCACACTCACAACCACACACACACATCACACCCACACACACTCACACATCTCACCCACACTCACTCACACCCACACTCACTCACACCCACACTCACACTCACACATCTCACCCACACACACTCACACACCACACCCACAGATCACACTCAGACATCACATTCAGACATCACACTCACACATCACACTCACAATCACACATCACACCCACACACACCGTCACACTCACACATCACACCCACACATCACACCCACAGTCACACATCACACCCACAGTCACACATCACACCCACACCCACACCCACACTCACACCCACACTCACACCCACACTCACACCCACACTCACACCCACACTCACACCCACACTCACACCCACACTCACACCCACACTCACACCCACACCCACACTCACACCCACACCCACACTCACACCCACACTCACACCCACACTCACACCCACACTCACACTCACACTCACACCCACACTCACACCCACACTCACACTCACACCCACACATCTCACCCACACACACTCACACACCACACCCACAGATCACACTCAGACATCACATTCAGACATCACACTCACACATCACACTCACAATCACACATCACACCCACACACACCGTCACACTCACACATCACACCCACACATCACACCCACAGTCACACATCACACCCACAGTCACACATCACACCCACAGTCACACATCACACCCACACCCACACCCACACTCACACCCACACTCACACCCACACTCACACCCACACTCACACCCACACTCACACCCACACTCACACCCACACTCACACCCACACTCACACCCACACTCACACCCACACTCACACCCACACTCACACCCACACCCACACTCACACCCACACTCACACCCACACTCACACTCACACCCACACTCACACTCACACCCACACTCACACCCACACTCACACTCACACTCACACCCACACTCACACTCACACCCACACTCACACTCACACCCACACTCACACCCACACTCACACCCACACTCACACCCACACTCACACCCACACTCACACTCACACTCACACTCACACTCACACCCACACTCACACCCACACTCACACCCACACTCACACCCACACTCACACCCACACTCACACCCACACTCACACTCACACTCACACTCACACCCACACTCACACTCACACTCACACTCACACCCACACTCACACTCACACTCACACTCACACTCACACCCACACTCACACCCACACTCACACCCACACTCACACCCACACTCACACCCACACATCACACCCACACTCACTCACACCCACACTTACACTCACACCCACACCCACACATCACACCCACACTCACACTGTCACACATCACACCCACACTCACCCACACTCACACATCACACTCACACATCACACTCACATATCACACTCACATATCACACTCACATATCACACTCACACCCACACCTCACACACACTCTCACACACACCCTCACACTCACACCCACACATCACACCCACATCACACTCACATATCACACTCACACCCACACCCACACCCACACTCACACCCACACTCACCCACACATCACACCCACACTCACTCACACCCACACTTACACACACCCACACTCATTCACACATCACACCCACTCACACATCACACCCACACATCACACCCACACATCACACTCACACCCACACTCACACCCACACTCACACCCACACACTCACACATCACACCCACACTCACACCCACATCATCACACCCACACACACTCACACATGACACTCACACATCACACTCACATATCACACTCACACCCACACCTCACACCCACACTCACACCCACACCCACACCCACACTCACACCCACACTCACCCACACATCACACCCACACTCACTCACACCCACACTTACACCCACACTCATTCACACATCACACCCACTCACACATCACACCCACACATCACACCCACACATCACACTCACACCCACACTCACACTCACACATCACACCACACTCACACCCACACTCACATGCACACTCACATGCACACACACACTCACACCCACACGCACTCACACTCTCACACTCACACATCACACCCACACTCACACTGTCACACATCCCTCCAACACCCACACGCACACTCACTCACACATCACACCCACACATCACACCCACACATCACCTCACACTCACACCCACACATACCCTCACACTCACACCCACACCCACACTCACACTCACACTCACACCCACACTCACACTCACACCCACACTCACACTCACACCCACACTCACACCCACACCCACACCCACACTCACACCCACACTCACACCCACACTCACACTCACACCCACACTCACACCCACACTCACACTCACACCCACACTCACACATCACACCCACACTCACACTCACACCCACACATCACACCCACACATCACACCCACACATCACCTCACACTCACACCCACACATACCCTCACACTCACACCCACACCCACACCCACACCCACACTCACACCCACATCACACCCACACTCACTCACACCCACACTTACACTCACACCCACACTCATTCACACATCACACCCACTCACACATCACACCCACACTCACACCCACAGATCACACCCACACGCACACCCACACCCACACTCACGCTCACGCTCACACATCACACCCACACTAACTCTCACACCCACACTCACAACCACACACACACATCACACCCACACACACTCACACATCACACCCACACATCACACTCACAATCACACATCACACCCACACACACCGTCACACTCACACATCACACCCACACATCACACCCACAGTCACACATCACACCCACACCCACACCCACACTCACACCCACACTCACACCCACACTCACACCCACACTCACACCCACACTCACACCCACACTCACACCCACACTCACACCCACACTCACACCCACACTCACACCCACACCCACACTCACACCCACACTCACACACCCACTCACACACCCACACTCACACACCCACACACACACCCACACTCACACATCTACACTCACACATCCACACTCACACATCCACACTCACACTCACACCCACACTCACACACATCACACTCACACCCACACCCACACACATCACACTCACACCCACACTCACACAGCCACTCACACACCCACACTCACGCTCACACATCACACCCACACTCAATCTCACACCCACACTCACATCCACACTCACACATCACACCCACACACTCTCACACATCACACCCACACTCACCCACACTCACTCACACATCACACCCACACTCAAACACCCACACTCACACTCACACCCACACTCATTCACACAACACACCCACTCACACATCACACCCACACATCACACTCACACATCACACTCACTCATACATCACACTCAGACCCACACACACATCACACCCACACTCACACCCACAGATCACACCCACGCGCACACCCACACTCACAGCTCACGCTCACACATCACACCCACACTAACTCTCACACCCACACTCACAACCACACACATCACACCCACACACACTCACACATCTCACCCACACTCACTCACACCCACACTCACTCACACCCACACTCACACTCACACATCTCACCCACACACACTCACACACCACACCCACAGATCACACTCAGACATCACATTCAGACATCACACTCACACATCACACATCACACTCACAATCACACATCACACCCACACACACCGTCACACTCACACATCACACCCACACATCACACCCACAGTCACACATCACACCCACACTCACACCCACACTCACACTCACACCCACACTCACACCCACACTCACACCCACACTCACACCCACACTCACACCCACACTCACACCCACACTCACACCCACACTCACACCCACACTCACACCCACACTCACACCCACACTCACACCCACACTCACACCCACACTCACACCCACACTCACACCCACACTCACACCCACACTCACACCCACACTCACACCCACACCCACACTCACACTCACACTCACACTCACACCCACACCCACACTCACACCCACACTCACACTCACACTCACACTCACACTCACACCCACACTCACACTCACACTCACACCCACACTCACACCCACACTCACACCCACACATCACACCCACACTCACTCACACCCACACTTACACTCACACCCACACCCACACATCACACCCACACTCACACTGTCACACATCACACCCACACTCACACACACTCACACATCACACTCACACATCACACTCACATATCACACTCACACACACACTCTCACACACACCCTCACACTCACTCCCACACATCACACCCACATCACACTCACATATCACACTCACACCCACACCCACACCCACACTCACACCCACACTCACCCACACATCACACCCACACTCACTCACACCCACACTTACACACACCCACACTCATTCACACATCACACCCACTCACACATCACACCCACACATCACACCCACACATCACACTCACACCCACACTCACACCCACACTCACACCCACACACACTCACACATCACACCCACACTCACACCCACACATCACACCCACACACACTCACACATCACACTCACACATCACACTCACACATCACACTCACATATCACACTCACACCCACACCTCACACCCACACCCACACCCACACCCACACCCACACTCACACCCACACTCACCCACACATCACACCCACACTCACTCACACCCACACTTACACCCACACTCATTCACACATCACACCCACACATCACACCCACACATCACACTCACACCCACACTCACACTCACACATCACACCCACACTCACACCCACACTCACATGCACACTCACATGCACACACACACTCACACCCACACGCACTCACACTCTCACACTCACACATCACACCCACACTCACACTGTCACACATCCCTCCAACACCCACACGCACACTCACTCACACATCACACCCACACATCACACACCCACACATCACCTCACACTCACACCCACACATACCCTCACACTCACACCCACACGCACACCCACACTCACACTCACACCCACACTCACACTCACACCCACACTCACACCCACACTCACACTCACACTCACACTCACACTCACACCCACACTCACACCCACACTCACACTCACACCCACACTCACACCCACACTCACACCCACACTCACACATCACACCCACACTCACACTCACACCCACACATCACACCCACACATCACCTCACACTCACACCCACACATACCCTCACACTCACACCCACACCCACACCCACACTCACACCCACATCACACCCACACTCACTCACACCCACACTTACACTCACACCCACACTCATTCACACATCACACCCACTCACACATCACACCCACACTCACACCCACAGATCACACCCACACGCACACCCACACCCACACTCACGCTCACGCTCACACATCACACCCACACTAACTCTCACACCCACACTCACAACCACACACACACATCACACCCACACACACTCACACATCACACCCACACATCACACTCACAATCACACATCACACCCACACACACCGTCACACTCACACATCACACCCACACATCACACCCACAGTCACACATCACACCCACAGTCACACATCACACCCACACCCACACCCACACCCACACCCACACTCACACCCACACTCACACCCACACTCACACCCACACTCACACCCACACTCACACCCACACTCACACCCACACTCACACCCACACTCACACCCACACTCACACCCACACTCACACCCACACTCACACCCACACTCACACCCACACTCACACACCCACTCACACACCCACTCACACACCCACACTCACACACCCACACTCACACATCCACACTCACACTCACACCCACACTCACACACATCACACTCACACCCACACCCACACACATCACACTCACACCCACACTCACACAGCCACTCACACACCCACACTCACGCTCACACATCACACCCACACTCAATCTCACACCCACACTCACATCCACACTCACACATCACACCCACACACTCTCACACATCACACCCACACTCACCCACACTCACTCACACATCACACCCACACTCAAACACCCACACTCACACTCACACCCACACTCATTCACACAACACACCCACTCACACATCACACCCACACATCACACTCACACATCACACTCACTCATACATCACACACACACCCACACCCACACCCACACTCACACCCACACTCAGACCCACAAATCACACCCACACGCACACCCACACCCACACTCACGCTCACGCTCACACATCACACCCACACTAACTCTCACACCCACACTCACAACCACACGCACACATCACACCCACACACACTCACACATCTCACCCACACTCACTCACACCCACACTCACTCACACCCACACTCACACTCACACATCACACCCACACACACTCACACACCACACCCACAGATCACACTCAGACATCACATTCAGACATCACACTCACACATCACACCCACACATCACACTCACAATCACACATCACACCCACACACACCGTCACACTCACACATCACACCCACAGTCACACATCACACCCACAGTCACACATCACACCCACACCCACACCCACACTCACACCCACACTCACACCCACACCCACACCCACACCCACACTCACACCCACACTCACACCCACACTCACACCCACACTCACACCCACACTCACACCCACACTCACACCCACACTCACACCCACACTCACACCCACACTCACACCCACACTCACACCCACACTCACACCCACACTCACACCCACACTCACACCCACACTCACACCCACACTCACACCCACACTCACACTCACACATCACACCCACACTCACACTCACACTCACACCCACACTCACACCCACACTCACACCCACACTCACACCCACACTCACACTGTCACACATCACACCCACACACAAATGACACCCACACTCACCCACACTCACACATCACACTCACATATCACACTCACATATCACACTCACACCCACACCTCACACACACTCTCACACACACCCTCACACACACCCTCACACTCACACCCACACATCACACCCACACATCACACCCACATATCACACTCACACCCTCAGACACACCCTCACGCACACCCTAACGCACACACCCACACATCACACCCACACTCACACCCACACTCACATGCACACACACTCACACCCACACGCACTCACATTCTCACACTCACACCCACACTCACACTGTCACACAACCCTCCAACACCCACACCCACACTCACTCACACATCACACCCACACATCACACCCACACATCACACCCACACTCACACCCACACCCACACCCACACCCACACCCACACCCACACCCACACCCACACCCACACTCACACCCACACTCACACCCACACATCACACCCACACTCACTCACACCCACACTTACACTCACACCCACACCCACACATCACACCCACACTCACACTGTCACACATCACACCCACACTCACACACACTCACACATCACACTCACACATCACACTCACATATCACACTCACATATCACACTCACATATCACACCTCACACACACTCTCACACACACCCTCACACTCACACCCACACATCACACCCACATCACACTCACATATCACACTCACACCCACACCCACACCCACACCCACACTCACCCACACATCACACCCACACTCACTCACACCCACACTTACACACACCCACACTCATTCACACATCACACCCACTCACACATCACACCCACACATCACACCCACACATCACACCCACACCCACACTCACACCCACACACACTCACACATCACACCCACACACACTCACACATCACACTCACATATCACACTCACACCCA